>CM053785.1:280198782-280428782 GCA_028749045.1 Cupressus sempervirens
AGGCTCTGGTGGTCAGCACCACTCCACCTTGCCCCCATAGAGGTCTAGATTGGGGTGGTACCCTATGGATTCTCCTACTACTCCTACTACTAGTTGGCCCTCTACTCATTCCAACCCCAAGTGGGTGTTCCCTCAATTGAATTTAGCCATTTCTCCTCCCAGACTTGAGAGAGAAAGAAGATGATAATGTTTTTGTTGTTGACAGATGGGCTCCCCTTGATCCATCCACTCACCCCACCCATGGGTGGGGATTTGATGATAAGGCTCCTCCTCCCTCAGCTGTCACTATGCTAGGAGCCTGAGGCTTTTTGTTCTTTATGTTTTATTTTTTATGAATAGTTGATCTCCAACCTTGGGCCATATGAACTTGTAGAGTGATATTGTTTCCCCCAACCTCTTTTTTTGTGAATATGTAACTTTATTGTATTTATTTTAATATAAGGAAGGGACTATCCATCAAAAAAAATGGTATAGTTTATTGCATAGGTTCAGTGATTTGAAGATCAAGTTTGAAGGCCCATTTTAGTGGTTCAATATAATATAATTAGTGCAAGTGTATGTGAATTGAACATAGTTTAAATCAGTTCAAACTAGTTCATAGAGGATTATTTGGTTCACATATTTGACAAGTTCAAATACAACTAGGTTCAATAGTTCAAGGTTCAAGGTTTTTAGATTTGAAATCCAAAGGTGACTCAAGGCCCCCCAAACCATGAATATAGTTAAGAATCATCATGGTCAAAAGTTCAGGTTCACAAGGTCAAGTTTAAAAGGTTCAAAATGAATAGGTTTATGTTTACTAGTTCAAATATATCAATTTTAATAGTAGCAATAGATTTTCTAAAAAATGAAAAATGGGTCATAGTGTGGGGATCAAAACTATTAATATAACTATTGGATTGAGGTGATATTTCTATATGTTTTAGGAAACCTAGTTTTCTAAATCCTCATTAGATAGTGTTCTCATATTAGTTAGGAATCAAAAGTTATGGGCATTAGAGTGAACTATCAAAATTATCTATGGCAATTATGAAATAATGAAATCATCTCATCATCAACATGTGCCACTTGGTACTTTAAGATAATTTTTAATCTTAAAGAATAAAATATATGTCAAGGGAGTTGTTATGTATGTTAAATTCTTAAAGGAACATCTTATATTCTAAGGACAATATGAATTTATGATGAAACAATAATCAATAGAGATATTATTCTATTTCAAGATTTAGTTATGAAAACTAAATCATGGTCGTATGAAACTTATTTATTTTAAACATTTGAAAAAGAGAGGGGTTCAGGTTTTGGGGTTTTTTCTGTAGACTTTGAGCTATAGGAAGGGGCTAGGTTCTTTTGTTTTTTTTTTTTGTAGGGGACAAAGAGTATTTTTATTTCTAGATTTTAGTTTGTGAGTATAGAAACATTAAGATCTTTGTTATCTTTTGTATTTTGATGGAAAGAATATTTGTGTGCCAAAACTTTGAGTTTGGACATGTTTGTTTTTTTATTGAAATTGATCTGTGAGTCAATTCAATTCTCTGCAAATGTAATTTTGTCTCATGTGAGTACATGCATGATTATCATTTGGACTTTGAGCCATAGTTATTTGTGTGTTTGGAAGTTGTGGATTTTTCTTTCTTCTTTCATTCTTTGAATAATGTAAAGGTTGGATGAATGGACTTTGAGATATTCATTTTTCATTTACTTTGAGTCTTTTAGCTTTTCATGTTTATTCCATGTTTATGGATAAGCATTCATGTTCCTTTTCTAATTTCTAATTAAAAGTATTTCAATTGTAAGTTAGATAGTTCATTTCAAATCTTGCACAGAAAGTTGTACCTAGATAATTTATAAGGCACTCATGCATTCAAATTGTGAAGAAACCAAGCTATTAGTAGAGTTTGTGCTTCTATCTGGGCATCGTGAGTCATTATGTGTTGATATCCTAAAGTGCAAATCTATTTACTAACAGAAATTAAATATTGTTATTTATTAAGCTCATTTAGACTTGAACCCTGACATCCAAGATAAGAGGCTCTATCATAGGTAATGATTGTGCTATAGTTTTTTTTTCCTTTGGAGGTAATGATTCTTACTTTTTATGTCTTCAACATTTAAATATTTCATTCACCCATTTTGCATAAATTTTTTAAGTTTAAAACTTCTTTAGAGACAATAAAAGAGAGAAAATTGATGAAGATATATGTATATATATGTATATATATGTATATATGTATATATATATGCATATGTATATATATAGATATATATACATATACATATATATGTATATGTATATATATATATACATATATATACATATACATATACATATGTATATGTATATATATCTATATATATATATATACATATATATATATATGTATATATGTATGTATATATATATATATATACATATATATACATATATCTATATATATATGTATATTATATATATATATATGTGTATATATATATATATATATATATATATATATATGTATGTATGTATGTATGTATGTATGTATGTATGTGTGTGTGTGTGTGTGTGTGTGTGTGTGTGTGTGTGTGTGTGTGTGTGTGTGTGTGTGTGTGTGTGTGTGTGTGTGTGTGTGTGTGTGTGTGTGTGTGTGTGTGTGTGTGTGTGTGTGTGTGTATAGTGGGAACACTAAAAGGAAGAAGGACAAAGATAGATAATACATTGGAGATAGCAATGGAGAGATCAAGAGGAAAAGAGATATAAATGTATAGGTATGGAAACATGAAAAGGAAGAGGAAGAAGGAGAGTAGAAGATATCAATTCATAGAAAGAAGGGTATGAAGGACATGAATAGATAAGAAAATAGTTCATATTTATATTATTACAAGGTACGATTCTTATTATACCAAAACATCAACCTATTAATGCCTAATAAAACCACAAGACATATAAAACACAAGAGGTGGTTAAGTCAAGTCACAAATCCAAAAGGGGAATATTGGCAGTTAGTTTAACAATCCCCCCTCAATGTTATGCAAGGAGATTTAAAAATTTGACCAAGTTCTAATACCACTTGTCTCAAGCTAGGGTTTTTGTTGCACCAAAAGATTGATGTATCAATGCCCAATACAACCACCAAACTTTAAGAGCACATGACCTGGTTAAGCCATGTCATGTATTCTGAAGGAGAATATTGGATTAGTCCATCATATATAGAGATGAGGAGATGGGAAGATATATATAGAGATGAGGAGATGGAAAGATATATATAGAAAAGGACACAAAAAAAGAAAAGAGAGGGAGGGAAATATTTAAAGAGAGATAGATAGAGGAAGAGGAAGGAATAATTACATAAAAATTATGAGAAAAATATAGGTATGTATAGTTCGATAAGGTGATATAGAGGGAGGGTGGAAAGAAAGTGTTTTAAATGGGTCTAGAGAGAGAGGGGTTCACTTTAGATCATATGTTGGTCCATATGCAATTTAGGCTTTTAACGATTTACTTATTCCTATCTCTTTAATGCTTCCTTTTTGTAAAGTACTTTTTTGAAATATATATAAGATTGTATAATTGTGGTACTTATGAAACATATCTAATTATTTATTTTATAATATATAAATTATACGTATAATAATTTGATATTAAAAGTAAAACTTTAAAAAAAAAAAATTTAAAATCAAGATTTAAAGCTATTAAAGAAATATTAAATTATTTTTATCACACACTCATTTTTACTGATTTAAAGTTTTTTAATCATTAGATTATATGTATCTTGAACTCTAACTATAAGAGATATAAAAATTGAACACTACTCTTTTACTCCATAATTTTAATTTCTATAATAACTTAATCTTCAAATTTTGAAAATATGCATACTTTCTTCTTTTACTCTCAAACATTATGTTTGAATCTTCAAAATTTTCCACTTTACACATAAAATTATCATTACCATGCATTAAACATTTTGATATCTACTATTCTAACAGAGGTTTAGATTGCTCGAGTGGAAATAGGTATCCCCCTTGGAGAATCACATGCTTGTAGACACGCTCCACTTAAGGTGTATTCATTTCATTTGCTTGATAACAATATATTCACAAATCCTGATTGGATAAAGCAAACATTCACCATATCTTAAATTGTAGTGCCTGCCCCTAGTTCGCATTTTGTTATCACTGTCGAACTCTTTTAGAGCTAGTTTTATGTTGTTGGTTAGCAGCATTCTTTTGAGATTATCAGATATTGTGCTATGGATTCAGTTTATTATGTGATGAGATCACTTAGACTTTATATTTCATGTATGTATGATGATTATTACATTGCTTTCAGTTATTAATGATGATTAGTAAGATGATTTATCATCATATGTGTTTTCTTATGGATACTTACCCCATACTTGCATGTGTATGGTGTGCGTGTTTGCTTTGCGTCTTTGCTTTTGTATGACGTGTTTGATGTGGTTAAGGAAGGGAGTCGTAGTCACCTGCTAGTCGGGATCTACACGATGCACCACTTCTTGCCATTGCCTATTTAGTTTAGTATATATTGTGCTTGTACACGCATGATTTTTATTCAAGTTGTAGGTACCAGGTATCGAGTTTCCTGAATTGCCAGGATGAGCGTACCCTATCACACTATCTCAATGATAAGAGAGGGGAGATAAATTCTCAAGTCCAAATCCCAACCCTTTTAAGCTATTTGTTCTAATTGAAAAACTAGGACAAGTATCTGAGTTGAGTATCCTCTGAATACGTTGGATAACGTAATTCATTATTTAAACCTTTGGTTTGATTTTGTATGTATTTTGGCTATGATGGATTTTTGTATTTTTACCTTGTGAATCTTTGGTGTATTTTCTATTAATTAAGCCTAATTAAAAGATTTAATTAATGGTTTAATTAAATGGAAAATTAATATGATATTTTAATATTTATTTTATTTAATTAATTGGGAAAGTAATTAAATAAAATAAATAAATTTGAAGATAAAAGTTAAAGGTTTAAATTTGGAATGTGACAATATTTATTTTAATAATAATATATTTGGAGTTCATTTTTAAATAAATGACTAAATAATATTATGATTAAAGCTAATAAATATTTTAGCAATTAAGTTTTGGAAAATGAAATTTGAAAGTGGAAGATATATTTAAATTATTAAAAGATTCTAAATTTCATGTGGCTAAATATAAATATATTAAGATTGAAAAGTGGAATTATTAAAGTTAGTGCATGAGATTTAATAAATAAATAAATTAAATTGGAAAGAGTAAAGTAAATATTATATTAATTATTGTGTATTATTTTAATATTTGATCACATAGGAGTTAGCAAATTCTCGAGAGTTGTCATGTAGACAACATAGAAGTTTGCACTCTAAGTTTGCACAAGTTGTCTACACTTAGAAGTTAGCATTTTAATTAAACGCATGGCGTCTACAACCTTAAGACTTATCTAGAAGGTTGGAGAAGGCTCATGCTTGGTTGTCATGCTTATCTTCTAGTTGTCTCTAGAGACACTCTAGATGCATCTTAGAGGCCTTTAAATAGAGGCTCTCCTAGTGTGTTTGGACAAGTCTTATGGAAGCTACAAGCTTAATGGAAGCTACAAGCTACAAGCTCATATTCTTCTTCATGCTCATATATTTTCTATATGCTTCTATGCTCCTTCTAGCATTTCTGGTCACTTGGAAGATTCGATTGGCTTGGATCTTGGAAGGATTGCGAATGTTGGAGAAGGAAGGGATTTTCTATGGACTTCTGAAGCATGGAAAATTTAGCATTAGTGTCCAAGTGCACTCGTGATGATCACATATTCTCTTTGCACCATTTCTCTTCCTATCTTCATCATGTTTGTTATATGTGTCGGGTTATATTCAATGAATGAATTTGCAATTTGAATCGGAATCTAGATATGTATTTATTTGATTGAGAAGAAAAAATTAGAAAACCCTAGATCCAATTAAAGAGAAATTAGTTCTAAACGGGTTTGGGTTCGAATTATAATCATATTGAGATTGATGATTTCAAATCTATAGTTAAACCTATTGGATGGATTAATGGTTACGTTTTGAAAACAATTATTTAAAAAGAAAGAATTCTTGTTTAGAAAAGCCTCTAAATTTGAGTGTTTATTTTCCTTTATAAATCTGCATATAAATAATTATATGTATATATTTTAAATGCAGTAATAATTGATAGAAAATTGTGTATATATATACATATATATATACATACATGTACGTATATACATATATACATATATGTATATATATTTGTGTAAAGTCAAAATGGAAAACTTTATTAACGAATCTGGATCGCATGGTATAAATTCGCATTGAAGAAATGTTTATTGAAAACGTTATTTAAAATAAAATTTAACATAAAAAATGGGAGGGCGAGGGATTTTACCCCACCCCACCCCGCTTTTATTATTGCCGCCCCTGCTGTCATCCGCAACAGACACTGCTGCTACGGTAGCAGGTACTGCTGCTGATGCGGCAGTACTCTGCTGCTGTGGCAGCAGTGCTGCTGCGATACCGCATAAGCGGACAGGCCGACGGGCCTTTATAAATGCTTTTATAAGCGTTTGGCATTATTGATAAAATCATTTTAAGTTTATTTAAGTTTTTTTTGTTATATATATATATATATATATATATATATATATATATATATAATATAGCGAGTTCGATTTTAAATATGATGAAATTATTAAATATTTACATATTATATATATGTATATATATAAATATGTATATATATATATATAATATTAATGACATTATAATATTATATTAAAGTAATTTCAATGTTTGAATTAACTAACTATATTCAGATTTGACAAATTTATGTAATTGGAATAAGTTCAAATAAAGACTATTTCAATTGTTGTTGAGTTTTTGGAATTGAAAATGATCTTATTGGAAAATTTGTTAATAGAGGTTATCAAATTATAATTAAATTATTAATTCAAATGAATTGGAATATAGCGATTTAATGAAGTTGACATTAAATTAAGAGACGTTAATTTAGGCTCACTAATAGATGAAGACTAAGGGTTGATATATCAAATTATTTAATGTAATAATTTTAATTGGATCAATCAACCTTGGAAATTGGATAATGATATAGAGTGATCATTTGGAATATCAATGCCTCATAATAGAGTCTTCTCGCTTGAAATAATTGAGCTGATAATATAGTTGACTTTTAATATTGATTTTATTTAATATTATTTAATTGTGAGATGATAATTTTTAGGCTGATTTAAAGACTCTAAATGATATTGGATTAAGATTGAATTATTATGTTATTAGTAATACGTTTGAATTATTAAATAACCCATTGATATACCTTAATGGTGTTAACAATTAGTTAAATATTAACCAATGAAGCTTTGTAAAGTTTCTTTAAGACTGGTTATCTATAGTTTTGATGAGTTATTATTTATTAATGTTTGTTGGGACTAAAAAACTATTAATAAATAATGGTTTGAACAGTTATCGACGAATTCGATTAGATTTAATCTAGTGGAGATAATTGATTGAAGTTTCGTAAAGAATAATAATTTTTGGATTTGGATTATAATTGATTTTAATCAATTAATGTTCATTGAGTTGTCAATATAATTATATGCGATAGAGTTTTAACTTGAAATAATTATCAAGATGGATGTACTCATTATGGATAAGATTTCCAAAATAACTTGTTAATATTATTATTAAAACATTAATATTTGTGTATTGGATTGAAGTTGACTTTGACGTACAAACTATTGTTAGTCAACTAATACTCATTGAAGTTGATGGTTTGGTTGTGAAATTATTAATTAAATCAATTAATTAGAGTTAATTGGATTTAATACTTAAGTTATGTAATGGAGATTTAATTAATATAAATCTTTTGACAAGATTGTAAATTATCTATATTGAGGTTGACAAGTCTTATGACTTGAATTATGATTTTAGATATTATATGGTTGTCAATGATGATAACGATTGAATTAAAAGGCTTAAATTTTAATAATATTTAATTAAGTCTTAATTAAGAATTATTAGAATGATAATAGGTCATAGATGGTGTGCCTATGTTAATTGATGGATTTAATTGATCATTCTAATTAAGTTAAGATATCTTATTTGAGGAATGATAATTTGGTTCTCTTATAATTTAACGATTAATGATCCTTGATTTATGTGAAAAGTTGAAGTAACATTATAGGAAAGTTAATCAATTAGAATATGGATCATGGTTAAAATAGAGAATAAATTTAATTAAGGTCAATGATGATCTGTTTAGTGAATATTTATCCTTAAGTTATTCTTAGAATGTAATTCTTAATAATGGAAGGATAATGCTATCGGGGAACAAATGGGTTGACTTGTAGGTCAAATGATGAAACTTAAGACACTTGAAAGTATACTTACAAATAGAAAACTGGAAACCCCTACACATTATTCAACTATGTGAATTTTAGTAAACCAAAACATGTGTTTGCATCGTGTATTCTATATGCTTCTTGTTTTGGGTTTTGGGTTAACTAGTGTTGACCAGTCCTAGGTTGTTACCAAAGGCTCGGGGGTTATGAGATGTATTGGCATGTTGATCTTTTTGGTCTCGATCTTTATAAGCCCAACCATGGTTATGTGATCGTATGCTCTATGAAATGTTTGTATTTGTTCATCAGTCTTCATGTGTGAGGCTGAGATGTATGTGTATGAGACACTTGAGCTAATCATTTTTGAGTCATCGATCAGTTATCCTTGGATTATTTTCTAGTCGCCATGATGGGACTGAAATGTGGATTTATTCTTGATGATTTCATGTTGTGACATGTTTGACTCAACCATTTTGGAGTCTTCGATCAGTATGATTTTGAGATAATTGATCAGTATGATTTTGAGATATTCTTGGTTGCTTGTTGAGAACCAATGGATGTGATGATATATTTTGGTTATTGAGAACCAATGGATACTTATGATTATCAGTGATGCCTTCAGTTGCTAATAGAGAACTGTTGTGGTCATGATTTTCTATGGATATTGCTCATGGAGATTTGATGCTTTTATGCATATTTGATGATTTTATCATGAAAATCGTGATGATTCTTATCTTGGTGATTTGATGATTCTTATTATGGATATTTGATTCTTTTATCATGGATATTTGATGATTATTTTTATGGATTATCTTTTGGATTTTCTTTACAGTCGCTTGTACAGGACTGTGGTGATTTATGATTCCATGAGCATTAGGGTAGGTAATCTACTTGTAGTGTCGGGAAGTGGCTTGCAATGGGGGCCGGGGCCCTAAGAGGCTACCAGGATAACTCATTGTAATTTTGGTTAATAAGTGATAACATTTACACACTAAATAGAGATTAAATGAACTTAAAAAGATAATTGATTTGGTTCTCGCCCATGCCTTGAGCGCTTGTACAGGCTAGGATGGGAGTAGTGAGACGCATGGTTGCGACCTTGCATTCCATAATATGCCTCGTCAGTATGAGAGGATACTAGTGGCCGCATGAGATCTGTATGGACCCGTGGAGTTTAGCTAATTGCTAGGGTAACTTGTACGAGATAAATATGATGACACTTTCCCGCTTGCAGAGTAGGTTTCCTACATGTTATTGTGTGCCTTTGGGAATTAGATGTCAGTTTTGTGTGTGTTGGAACCTTTGAGTTAGTATACTTTTAGGATTCCTAGACTTAAAGAGATTTATGCTTTGTGGTTTCGATATCCTGTTTGGGACTTGAGATTATTTCCTTAGCATGGTGAGAGTGGACCACTTAGGTTCCACGCAGTCGGGTGGTAGTGTATTTTCCAGTCTTATCATTTGAGATCCGTCTAAGACACCATGGCTGGAGTATTATTGGTTGGTATTTATCTTCATTCTGTTCTTGGAGCATTATGATAGACGATATACCTTATGATGGATGTATCTACTGGTATGTTCTTGTATTGATGATTTGCATATGTTAGTTGATGTTATCTTATGCTTTACTTTGCATGTTAGTAGGATGTTTTTAGGAGTGACATTCCTACTATCTTTATAGCTGATGATCTCTGCGGTGCTTTGGAATGTTACGCATGGAGGGATGGCTAGGATCCATGATGGTCTAATGATGCTATTAACGGTTGGGAGGAACTGTACATTTAGTTAGTTATGTTTGTGATATATGGTTATCTTTTATGATGGATGTTTACATCTTTATGATGATGATGTATCATGTATGATTTATGGTTTCATTATGTTATTTCATCATGGATTAGTATTGGATGATGATGTTCTTTATTTACATGGATGTTTATTCTTTTAAGCTTTTCATATCTTGCAACATGTATAGTGGATGATTGAGCAATTTAAAATGTACACTTGTATATGGGTTTAAGAACATTGGATGTATCCTTGTTATTTCATTGTTAAGGATGTGATGTTAGATGAATAAGTTATGATTAGAAGTAATTCAACGTTAAGGGATCTTTAAAGAATGTAATTTGTTGTGTTGTGTTATTTTCAGATGGATGTTACTATTGCTTCTGCAAATGTTATGAATGGTGTTACTTTTATGTTTAAAAGAAAAAAAAATTGTTTGGCAAACTTAGTGAAATTCTTTGGATCCCTTGGCGGGGCATTACATTTGGTATCAGAGCCCGAGTTTCAACATTGGGAGCTCTGGGTATATTTGAATGCCACTAGTTGTTAACTAGTTGAACAAAATGAAAACATTGAACTATCATGTATATCTCTTTCAAATTGAAACTTGAAACTAGGTGAACTGAAATAGAACTTGAAACTGTTACTTGCATATTTTTTGTACTTCAACACTTGGCTTTTGAAACTGGAAATTTTACTGAAAACTTAAATGAAAGGCAAATCTAGAAATTGGAACTTATTCTAGCTGCGAAACATGTATCTTTTATCTAAGTTTCAAGGTAGTATACCTTTGTTTATCTTTGCAAGCATTAAGTTGCTCTTGTTTAGAATGTATTAAGGGATCTATTTCAGTAGTTGTTAAAAGAATGGATGTTGGATCAATGTGGTTTTTGGTTTACTATTAAACCAGAATCATATTGCTCTAAAGGTGTTGTAATATCTTCAGTGGTATCATGTTTCCCTACAGGAGGAAAAGGGTTCAATGGGACTCGCAAAGTGAGTATCTTAGTTTTTCATTCTTGTAGGCTTCCAGGAGTAAGCCTAATCCCAAGGGGGGTGGATGTAGTGCCTGCCCCTAGTTCACATTTTGTTATCACTGTCGAACTCTTTTGGAGCTAGTTTTATGTTGTTGGCTAGCAGCATTCTTTTGAGATTATCAGATATTGTGCTATGGATTCAGTTTATTATGTGATGAGATCACTTAGACTTTATATTTCATGTATGTATGATGATTATTATATTGCTTTCAGTTATTAATGATGATTAGTAAGATGATTTATCATCATATGTGTTTTCTTATGGATACTTACCCCATACTTGCATGTGTATGGTGTGCGTGTTTACTTTGCGTGTTTGCTTTTGTATGGCGTGTCTAATGTGGTTAAGGAAGGGAGTCGTAGTCACCTGCTAGTCGGGATCTACACGATGCACCACTTCCTGCCATTGCCTGTTTAGTTTAGTATATATTGTGCTTGTACATGCATGGTTTTTATGCAGATTGCAGGTACCGAGTATCGACTTTCCTGAATTGCCAGGATGAGCGTACCCTATCACACTATCTCAATGATAAGAGAGGGGAGATAAATTCTCAAGTCCAAATCCCAACCCTTTTAAGCCATTTGTTCTAATTGGAAAATTAGGACAAGTATCTGAGTTGAGTACCCTCCGAATACATTGGATAACGTAATTCATGATTTAAACCTTTGGTTTGATTTTGTATGTATTTTGGCTATGATGGATTTTCGTATTTTTACCTTGTGAATCTTTGGTGTATTTTCTATTAATTAAGCCTAATTAAAAGATTTAATTAATGGTTTAATTAAATGAAAAATTAATATGATATTTTAATATTTATTTTATTTAATTAATTGAGAAATTAAATAAATAAAATAATTAAATTTGAAGATAAAAGTTAAAAGTTTAAATTTGGAATGTGACAATATTTATTTTAATAATAATATATTTGGAGTTCATTTTTAAATAAATGACTAAATAATATTATGATTAAAGCTAATAAATATTTTAGCAATTAAGTTTTGGAAAATAAAATTTGAAAGTGGAAGATATATTTAAATTATTAAAAGATTCTAAATTTCATATGGCTAAATATAAATATATTAAGATTGAAAATTGGAATTATTAAAGTTAGTGCATGAGATTTAATAAATAAATAAATTAAATTGGAAAGAGCAAAGTAAATATTAGATTAATTATTGTGTATTATTTTAATATTTGATCACATAGGAGTTAGCAAATTCTCAAGAGTTGTCATGTAGACAACACAGAAGTTTGCACTCTAAGTTTGCACAAGTTGTCTACACTTAGAAGTTAGTATTTTATTTGAGCACATGGTGTCTACAACCTTAAGACTTATCTAGAAAGTTGGAGAAGGCTCATGCTTGGTTGTCATGCTTATCTTCTAGTTGTCTCTAGAGGCACTCTAGATGCATCTTAGAGGCCTTTAAATAGAGGCTCTCCTAGTGTGTTTGGACAAGTCTTATGGAAGCTACAAGCTTAATGGAAGCTACAAGCTACAAGCTCATATTCTTCTTCATGCTCATATATTTTCTATATGCTTCTATGCTCCTTCTGGCATTTCTGGTCACTTGGAGGATTCGATTGGCTTGGATCTTGGAAGGATTGCGAATGTTGGAGAAGGAAGGGATTTTCTATAGACTTCTGAAGCATGGTAAATTTAGCATCAGTGTCCAAGTGCACTCGTGATGATCACATATTCTCTTTGCACCATTTCTCTTCCTGTCTTCATCATGTTTGTTATATGTGTCTGGTTATATTCCGTGAATGAATTTGCAATTTGAATCGGAATTTAGATATGTATTTATTTGATTGAGAAGAAAACATTAGAAAACCCTAGATCCAATTGAAGAGAAATTAGTTCTAAACGGGTTTGGGTTCGAATTATAATCATATTGAGATTGATGATTTCAAATCTATAGTTAAACCTATTGGATGGATTAATGGTTACGTTTTGAAAACAATTATTTAAAAGGAAAGAATTCTTGTTTAGAAAAGCCTCTAAATCTGAGTGTTTATTTTCCTTTATAAATCTGCATATAAATAATTATATGTATATATTTTTAATGTAGTAATAATTGATAGAAAATTGTGTACATATATATATATATATACATGTACGTATATACATATATACATATATGTATATATATTTGTGTAAAGTCAAAATGGAAAACTTTATTAACAAATTTGGATCGCATGGTATAAATTCGCATTGAAGAAATGTTTATTGAAAACGTTATTTAAAAGAAAATTTAACATAAAACATGGGAGGGTGGGGGGTTTTACCCCACCCCACCCCGCTTTTATTATCGCCGCCCCTGCTATCATCCGCAACAGAGATTGTTGCTAGGGCAACAGGTACTGCTGCTGATGCGGCAGTACTCTACTGCTGCGGCAGCAGTGCTGTCGCGATACCGCGTAAGCTGACAGGCTGGCGGGCCTTTATAAACGCTTTTATAAGCATTTGGTATTATTGATAAAATCATTTTAAGTTTATTTAAGTTTTTTTTGTTTTATATATATATATATATATATATATATATATATATATATATACATATATATATATATACATATACATATATATATATATATACATATACATATACATATATATATATATATACATATACATATATATATATATATATATATATATATATATATATAGATTTATATATATATACATATACATATACATATATATATATATATATATATATATATATATATATATAGATTTATATATATATATATATAATATAGCGAGTTCAATTTTAAATATGATGAAATTATTAAATATTTATATATATATATAATATTAATGAAATTTATAATATTATATTAAAGTAATTTGAATGTTCGGGTTAACTAACTATATTCAGATTTGACAAATTTATGTAATTGGAATAAGTTCAAATAAAGACTATTTCAATTGTTGTTGAGTTTTTGGAATTGAAAATGATCTTATTGGAAAATTTGTTAATAGAGGTTATCAAGTTATAATTAAATTATTAATTCAAATGAATTGGAATATAGTGATTTAATGAAGTTGACATTAAATTAAGAGACGTTAATTTAGGCTCACTAATAGATGAAGATTAAGGGTTGATATATCAAATTATTTAATGTAATAATTTTAATTGGATCAATCAACCTTGGAAATTGGATAATGATATAGAGTGATCATTTGGAATATCAATGCCTCATAATAGAGTCTTCTCGCTTGAAATAATTGAGCTGATAATATAGTTGACTTTTAATATTGATTTTATTTAATATTATTTAATTGTGAGATGATAATTTTTAGGTTGATTTAAAGACTCTAAATGATATTGGATTAAGATTGAATTATTATGTTATTAGTAATACGTTTGAATTATTAAATAACCCATTGATATACCTTAATGGTGTTAAGAATTAGTTAAATATTAACCAATGAAGCTTTGTAAAGTTTCTTTAAGACCGGTTATCTATAGTTTTGATGAGTTATTATTTATTAATGTTTGTTGGGACTAACAAACTATTAATAAATAATGGCTTGAACAGTTATCGACGAATTCGATTAGATTTAATCTAGTGGAGATAATTGATTGAAGTTTTGTAAAGAATAATAATTTTTGGATTTGGATTATAATTGATTTTAATCAATTAATGTTCATTGAGTTGTCAATATAATTATATACGATAGAGTTTTAACTTGAAATAATTATCAAGATGGATGTAGTCATTATGGATAAGATTTCCAAAATAACTTGTTAGTATTATTATTAAAACATTAATATTTGTGTATTAGATTGAAGTTGACTTTGACGTACAAACTATTGTTAGTCAACTAATACTCATTGAAGTTGATGGTTTGGTTGTGAAATTATTAATTAAATCAATTAATTAGAGTTAATTGGATTTAATACTTAAGTTATGTAATGGAGATTTAATTAATATAAATCTTTTGACGAGATTGTAAATTATCTATATTGAGGTTGACAAGTCTTATGACTTGAATTATGATTTTAGATATTATATGGTTGTCAATGATTATAATGATTGAATTAAAAGGCTTAAATTTTAATAATATTTAATTAAGTCTTAATTAAGAATTATTAGAATGATAATAGGTCATAGATGGTGTGCCTATGTTAATTGATGGATTTAATTGATCATTCTAATTAAGTTAAGATATCTTATTTGAAGAATGATAA
This sequence comes from Cupressus sempervirens, assembly GCA_028749045.1. Taxonomy (NCBI): domain Eukaryota; kingdom Viridiplantae; phylum Streptophyta; class Pinopsida; order Cupressales; family Cupressaceae; genus Cupressus; species Cupressus sempervirens. Next base: position 280,214,163 of record CM053785.1, read on the forward strand.
TTTGGTTCTCTTATAATTTAACGATTAATGATCCTTGATTTATGTGAAAAGTTGAAGTAACATTATAGGAAAGTTAATCAATTAGAATATGGATCATGGTTAAAATAGAGAACAAATTTAATTAAGGTCAATGATGATCAGTTTAGTGAATATTTATCCTTAAGTTATTCTTAGAATGTAATTCTTAATAATGGAAGGATAATGCTATCGGGGAACAAATGGGTTGACTTGTAGGTCAAATGATGAAACTTAAGACACTTGAAAGTATACTTACAAACAGAAAATTGGAAACCCCTACACATTATTCAACTATGTGAATTTTAGTAAACCAAAACATGTGTTTGCATTGTGTATTCTATATGCTTCTTGTTTTGAGTTTTGGGTTAACTAGTGTTGACCAGTCCTAGTTTGTTACTAGAGGCTCGAGGGTTATGAGATGTGTTGGCATGTTGATCTTTTTGGTCTCGATATTTATAAGCCCAACCATGGTTATGTGATCGTATGCTCTATGAAATGTTTGTATTTGTTCATCAGTCTTCATGTGTGAGGCTGAGATGTATGTGTATGAGACACTTGAGCTAATCATTTTTGAGTCATCGATCAGTTATCCTTAGATTATTTTCTAGTCGCCATGATGGGACTGAAATGTGGATTTATTCTTGATGATTTCATGTTGTGACATGTTTGACTCAACCATTTTGGAGTCTTCGATCAGTATGATTTTGAGATAATTGATCAATATGATTTTGAGATATTCTTGGTTGCTTGTTGAGAACCAATGGATGTGATGATATATTTTGGTTATTGAGAACCAATGGATACTTATGATTATCAGTGATGCCTTCAGTTGCCAATAGAGAACTGTTGTGGTCATGATTTTCTATGGATATTGCTCATGGAGATTTGATGCTTTTATGCATATTTGATGATTTTATCATGGAGATTGTGATGATTCTTATCTTGGTGATTTGATGATTCTTATTATGGATATTTGATGATTTTATCATGGATATTTGATGATTATTTTTATGGATTATCTTTTGGATTTTATTTACAGTCGCTTGTACAGGACTATGGTGATTTATGATTCCATGAGCATTAGGGTAGGTAATCTACTTGTAGTGTCGAGAAGTGGCTTGCAATGGGGGTCGGGGCCCTAAGAGGCTGTCAGGATAACTCATTGTAAGTTTGGTTAATAAGTGATAACATTTATACACTAAATGGGGATTAAATGAACCTAAAAAGATAATTGATTTGGTTCTCGCCCATGCCTTGAGCACTTGTACAGGCTAGGATGGGAGTAGTGAGACACATGGTTGCGACCTTGCATTCCATAGTATGCCTCGTCAGTATGAGAGGATACTAGTGGCCGCATGAGATCTGTATGGACCCGTGGAGTTTAGCTAACTGCCAGGGTAACTTGTACGAGATAAATGTGATGACACTTTCCCGCTTGCAAAGTAGGTTTCCTACATGTTATTGTGTGCCTCTAGGAATTAGATGTCAGTTTTGTGTGTGTTGGAACCTTTGAGTTAGTATACTTTTAGGATTCCTAGACTTAAAGAGATTTATGCTTTGTGGTTTTGATATCCTGTTTGGGACTTGAGATTATTTCTTCAGCACGGTGGGAGTGGACCACTTAGGTTCCATGCGGTCGGGTGGTAGTGTATTTTCTACTCTTATCATTTGAGATCTGTCTGAGACACCGTGGCTGGAGTATTATTGGTTGGTATTTATCTTCATTCTGTTCTTGGAGCATTATGATAGACGATATACCTTATGATGGATGTATCTACTGGTATGTTCTTGTATTGATGATTTGCATATGTTAGTTGATGTTATCTTATGCTTTACTTTGCATGTTAGTAGGATGTTTTTAGGAGTGACATTCCTACTATGTTTGTAGCTGATGATCTCTTCGGTGCTTTGGAATGTTACGCACGGAGGGATAGCTAGGATCCATGATGGTCTAATGATGCTATTAACGGTTGGGAGGAACCGTGCATTTAGTTAGTTATGTTTGTGATATATGGTTATCTTTTATGATGGATGTTTACATCTTTATGATGATGATGTATCATGTATGATTTATGGTTTTATTATGTTATTGCATCATGGATTAGTATTGGATGATGATGTTCTTTATTTACATGGATGTTTATTCTTTTAAGCTTTTCATATCTTGCAACATGTATAGTGGATGATTGAGCAATTTAAAATGTACACTTGTATATGGGTTTAAGAACATTGGATGTATCATTGTTATTTCATTGTTAAGGATGTGATGTTAGATGAATAAGTTATTATTAGAAGTAATTCAACGTTAAGGGATCTTTAAAGAATGTAATCTGTTGTGTTGTGTTATTTTCAAATGGATGTTACTATTGCTTCCGCAAATGTTATGAATGGTGTTACTTTTATGTTTAAAAGATAAAAAAATTGTTTGGCAAACTTAGTGAAATTCTTTGGATCCCTTAGCGGGACATTACATAAATGATGCAACTGTGAGTAAAAAACATCAAACCCTACTTTCTCGAACGCATCCATGGAAGAAAATAAACAAGACAAAGACGATTAACGAGGTAAGACAACTTATTGTTCAGCCCAATAAACCAGAAATTATCTGATCTCCAATAAAGAGAAGAAAATGTCCTCAAATGTACATGAAAGACACCCAATATAACTTTGTTTTGAAAAAAAATTTCAGCCATCTTAATTTGTAAGAGAATGCAAACATGCGCCTGAAGAGTTGCCATGAGATAGTTCTTAAATTACTTTCCATGAAGAAATACTATATTTAAATAAAATAACGCAATTTATTAGATAATATTTTTCTTAGCTGTAAAATAAACCACTTTGTCTGAAAATTGAACCAAAACCATATTACATGTTTGACAAGGAAAACTCAGTCACAGACTCTACTTATCATAATAGAAACATAAAACTTGGATAAGCCAAACAACATATTTTCTGTTCATCATATTTAGCGATACATACCCTAGAAGCATAATCAGAAGCCCTTGTAAAATGTATCATCAAAAGCCCTAGGATCATAATCATGACCAAATCCCAGGAGAACAACTATAAACCCTAACTTACTAATGAGTAATCATTGTTTGAACTGTTGGGTCCTTTGAGGCATTTGAGGCCATTTTATTATTCTCCTATACTAAGAGATCCAACAAAAGACCAGACATCTAGAAAGAAAAACTAATCGTAGACCTCATTGATAGATCATATAAGTATTAATGATAAGCATGCAATTTCTACAGATAACCACATAGACAGACATCAAAAGAGATCATTTACAAAAGTAGGACAGAGGAGTGTCTGCACATTGGACACTTGGGCTCTTGGTTAGGTACCAATGCATAAACATAGCATATTGGACAACCAATGAGCTTCATGGCAGCAGAAACTTCTTTTCTGTCCTTCACATTCTTCATGGTCGCAGAAACCTCTTTAATCTGCTTGACATTCTTATGAACAACAGAACATGATGTGGACAAACTCAGTTCAAGATCCAAGAGAAGCTCATCTTCATTGAGGACCACTGATTTTGAAACTTTATGAGGAGGAGATGCCGTACAATTCTCAGGGAAGCTTCTCTTTCTTCCTGCTTGTAATGAACACGGTGATTTTGGGCTGCCTCTAAACAATTCAACACTGATGCTATTACATTGTTTACTCTTTTTCTTGTCTGCATGATTACACCCATTTTCATCCATGACAATTTCTACAGCATCCACTGCAATCTTTATGCCTCTGGTTGCCTAAAATAAAATTGAAAGATCCGCACAGAACGGCTCAAGATAAGGAGAGAAGTGCATTGGAAATTATTACGTGAAGGCCATTATAGCAGGGGAGAGATTACGATGTAACAAAACCACCCTCTTTTTCCTAAGAATATAATGAATGGCAGCGATTTTCATAGTAATATTATTTCCAGTGTCCGCAACATTAAATGAGAAAACTGATTTTTTTTAATATGTTGACCTTGCAATTGAACAACCTTTTAAGTTACCTATTGAGCTTGTTTTGTCGTTGACAAATATGTATTGCATCTTGAGCCTGAGTTGGCCTAGTGGTGGAGAACTTGTACTCTTGAAAGAGAGGTCACAAGTTCAACTCCCATTGGGGGTAGGGTATGTGTGCCTCGTTTGTAGCGCCAAGCGCCTCTTGTGGACTATAAAACCACCTTTCCTTTTTTTCTACCCCAAAGAAGAAAAATATGAATAAAGATTTAAGGAAGATTTTATCCATTAACTCGAATGAAGGACTTAGAGTGATCTTTCTTATAAGAAAAATAGAGAATAATATAATTGAAGATATAAATCTCTCTGGAATAGGTAATTTCAATTCCTTCCTTAAATTTGGATAGAATATGTGGTAATAAGGTATGGAATCTTAAAGGAAGTTATTATTACTTTTATTCAAAATAGGTTTTTATTTTTATTTTATTTTAAATTAGTTATGAGAATTTTTTTTAAGTCTTGGTGAGATTTACTTATGCATTTAATAAAATATCTAAAAATATCCCTTCTCTATCTAACTCGATTTCAAGATTTAGATACCTCTAGAGATCTGAGCGAAGTACCTCCTATCTAAGTTTATCTCCCTAGTCCCCCTTTAGAGTTACAGCATGAAAATATTTTTAAATTTATAGCACACCCTTTTGGTTCACTTCTAGAAATAAATGATGTCCCTATGAAGAGGTTGAGGCTTATTTTGCAAGTATGTATGTTATTCTGGTTGTTAACATAGTTATTCCAACTTTGATGTACCTTGCAACTAAGATTGGGAGTGGGATCAACTTTTAGAATATAAAAATGTTTCATATTTTTAGAATTGTAACAAACTTTTACCTTAGTGTTTCTTAAAATATATACATGTATAGTGTGCATGAATAGAATTGTATTGGTAAAATATATATTCTACGGCTGTCTAAAACTTTGAGATAGAATGGACATAAAAATGATTTAGAGAAAACAAGTATATAAAAAAGAAGTGTTGGATGAGGAAAAATAGATCCATTCTTCATATAATAGCTCAACATATATGGAAAAAAATTATAAAATATTCCTCTATTAGTGAGGTATAGAATTTTTCTTAAGAAACATTAAGGACTATACTCTTGAGGCTACCACTCATAAAAATATAGGGAAGGGTTCAAAAAACATTGTAAGTATATTATTGTCTCAAATCCTAGTAGTTATGGGTAATATTGAGCCTATGGTAAAAATTTAAGCTAGGAAGGTAGAGCATATGGAAGAAAAGGAAAAATAGGAGGATGTGAAAACACTAAAAAATTGAACATAAGAATTCGGTTAAGGAACAAATAGATAGAGAGGATGTGAAATCTATTAATCCTAGCATATGATAAAGAAAAAAAAAATCACCCCTCCTTTCCCCAAGAAGTGATTCTAACAACATAAAAATAGGAATCGACATACACATTCCAATTTCAGAGGAATATATTTCTATGGGGCCAAGGGAACAATAAGTAGAGATCTTGTCTATGATATGTGGGAGGAGGGATAAATATTTATTTCGCTCTAGGTCATAGAAATGCTTCTAAGGATAATGGACAACTCTCGATATAGTAAGAGAATAAAGGATTATTTAGCACTTATTTTCTCTAATACCCCTAGAAAAGATTTTTTTTAAAAGAAGTGGATTTGACTCAAGTAGAAAAAAAATAGTAAAAAGGTAAAAAAATCTTATGCGGAGCCACACAAACAAGTATGGATACCTTCCCAAAAGAATATTTAGCTCATATTTTCTCTAATAACCCTAGAAAAGATAAAAAGATAAAGTGGATTTGACTCAAGCAGAAAAAAAAAATAGTAAAAAGGTTTAAAAAATCATATGTAGAGCCACACAAACAAGTATGGATACCTTCTTAAAAAGACTTACAAATTAAAGAATTGGAAAGGGAAATGGAAAATGGTAGCAAAAATTTCTTAAGAATCTCATAAGGGTAAAGAATAAAAATAAATAGCTTGAATTGGAAAGGGAAATGTAAAATGGTAGGAAAATTTTCTTAAGAATCTCATAAGGGTAAAGAATAAAGATAAGTAGCTTGTCTACTATTTTTCTGACTAGTTATAGTATTTTCTACTTCTGAACATTTCATCCACAAATTTTTATCATGGAACTTTAGTGAGCTTAATAGATCCCTTTTACACAATATTTTCTTGATTGCTTTCAAATAAAAAGTAGCATTGACATTGTTCTAATTTAATAAACTAAAATTTAAAAAATTATTTGGGAAGGTCATTAAAAATGTTTTGTGTATGATTGTCTTCTTTACCTTTGGCACAAAAGGAGCCTCAAGTGCATGACCACTCATTTTATTCCTATGTAGTTTACGAGATCTCCTAATTTTTTAACATAAAAAGAATTATAGTTAAAATGGGGGATCTTATCATACTTAAAAGTTGAAAATTTAAAATGTTCTTTCTCTAACAAGGGTGCCTACAAGGATGAATCTCAAAATGGTTTGGCTAGCTATTTTTAGACCTACAAGTAGGATTAATCAATGAAAACAGTTAATTAAATCTCTCCCTTAGGGAATCTTTGGGTTAGTAAGAATACTCTAATCACATGATACATTTTGTAGATTTCATTTGAGTGGTTTGTGTGATAGACATAAATCTAAGACAATCTTAGGTTACCTAGAGTAATAGATGATAAGGGGACCACTTAATTAAGATAAAACTCAATAGATTCCAAATAAGATACAATTATAATATAATTTTATCTTTATAACTTTTTTCCCTCCCTATATAACTAACCATATAATGCTATTATTTTGAATTGAGAAGAAATGGTAATTGAAGGACCCCTCCTCTTTAGATATAAATTTGTGTTCCCTTAACATTTAGAATTTAAATGGATGGTCTAAGATTGCTAGAATACTCCTTTTATCATTACTCCTAGGTACATTCTATGTCAAAAACTAAAAAAATAAGAAAAAGAAATAGCTAAAGGATGGAAAGTATTTCCTTTGGAAGTTTATTTGAGAATTATAACATGATATTAGTGTGATGATAAATGTAATCTATTCTGGCCACCTAATACGACATCAAACCATCCTTTGGTACATTAGAAGGTGTAACATGATAAAAATGAACAAAAATAATATTAGAGATAATCAAAAATCTCAAACAATATGAAAACTAAATCAAATCCTATCATTAAAAAAATACCCTTCAAATGTAGCTTTCATATTCCTATTTCTTGTCTATTGAGATTGATTGATGTAGTTGTGTGATCCATCTTGTAGCTTAAATTTTAGCATTGTATGTTTAACCGATATGGTGTAGATGAATGATAGATAGCCACGTAGTAAAATGTATCAAGCAACATTTACCCAAAGTTTGGCATCCATTAGCTAATAAAACCAAATCTCAATCACACCTAAAGGTCTAAGTTGAATACATAATGACATAAATGAGTATTTGTTGAACAACATATGACTAGGAGTCAACAACAAACAATTCAAGCCAACCAAATCATTGGTCAATGTTCATCGACCAAGTTGACTAAGTCGAATGTGTCAACAACTTCCTATAAAATAGGAGTTGCAATATCAACTTCTCTTTTGATTATAAATCTAATAAAACCCATATTCCCATACATATGCCACCTAGGCCAAAAGTCAAGCCAACTCAAAGCTTGACTACACATAGTCACACCAACTAGTAGATTAAATATCTTCAAATAAATTATGTTTATTTATACTGGTTTTCAACCTACATGTCAAAATGATAGATACCACAATGATTATATTTCATGTGTCAAGTATCAACCAAACTGTCGAACACAACATGTCATCTTAGGACTATGACATGAATGAATACACTCGAGAAGTTGACCTACATGTCAAACTTCATTCCATCATATGTTTACATCTAGTATGATCTTGGAGTGTAATACCTTAATGAGCATCATAGAAAATTTTGACCTGGACATTAGACATGGAACAATAAGTACATTATACAAGTACAATGCCATATCATGTGATCCACTCAAATATAGTAAATCATCTAGGTATACCCACTAGTCATATGTATTTATTAGGAGACCCACCTTTCTCAATTATGTGATCTAGACCCTCAAGCCCATATCATCACCACAATATTCCAAGGAAGTTTTAAGTCAAAATGTTACATATCAACATTAATATTCAAAGTTTCATCAAGTAATTGTGTCTAACTGACATATAAGCACCTGTTGTGATGTATGACCTACTTGCCATGCAATCATCACATAAAGTATGGTTGAGGTGCTTTCTTGCCAACCATGAAGCCTTGCACTTCTTTGGGATCCTACCTAACACGTAGAATACCCAACCTACAATAATACAAAATACACTTCCTTGGGATCCTACCTAACACGTAGAATTCTAAGTGCAGGCATGAAACATACTACTTCCCACATATGTCCAAGTAGCTCTAATCATGGATGTGTCAGGGAGATGAGACATGGGAAAACATATCAAATAAACATATGCAAATAGCTTTGGCCAAAGCATTTTTAGTACTAGCATTACACTAACAAATAGAGTGATAAAGGAAACCATCACTTCTACCCCTCCCTATTTGTCCACATTAATCACCCACATCGAAAGGTAAGCTTTCCAAATCTCATACATAAAATGATAAAATTTTAATGCAAAAAGAAGAATGCCATTTTCTTCACAATCCACTCCCTTAAAAATCTTACTAATGTTTCATAATAAACATGATAGACGATATCACCTAAAAACATAGGACTAGCATCATAAAACACACACACCCTAGCCACCTAAAGATCAAAGAAACCTTAAATTAAGTTTCACAATTCTCAAATCAAAGTCCAAAAAGGAGAAACAACACCAATAAGATTTAAGTGAATAAGAGTTGTAGAAGATAGATCATCAAGAAAATTGGTGACTATGTGGTCACAAGAAATATTTAAATTTTTTTCAACCTAGCCCTTCATTACTTAAAAATTCATAAAAGATGAAAGATCAAATGTTCAAATGAAAACCAATTCACAAAAAAACACAATGACTCTAACCAGTTACCACATGGAATAGAATTGTCATGACAACTTGCATCCAGGTAGTGCTAAGAATAGGACCAAACTTCAAAAACATGCATCGCATACTATTAATTAAATATTTTCTTTTACAGTTTCATACCTTGATCCTAAATGCAAAATGCAAAATACAATATCTCTACAAAAAAAATCCCTTATTCTTTCTCCATATCATTCTCAATTATTCCAAGAGTCTCATTAGGTTAATATTGACCTTCTTGCACCACCTATGCAACATCTGTCACTTACATACCACAATACATAATCCATTTCTATACCAAGCCAAGTATAAAATCTTATAGACATTCATAACCATAAATTGACTACCTCAATGAGTATTATCAATGTACATCCCTCTTTCTTCACACATTGAACAATCAAGTAATTCATATTTTTAACTCTAACAAAAATAATACAAATATTGTGTAGAAAAGGAATTCGTGGAATCCTAACCCAATGAGATACTCAACTTACCACTCATTTCAAGAAAGCTCTATTTTGACCATCTTTAAATGAATGCAAGGTCAACCCAATACCATGACGTACTTAAGGAGCATCTTATCCTTTTTAGTCAAAAGTAATCATAATGAAGAAAGACAATAATTATTCTAGGAGTCTATACCTATACACATAGACTAATCTTAGTTGATTCACATTTGTGCAACTTGGGGTCACATCTAAGCACATTGAACTCAAGGACCTAGTGTGGAACAAATAGCTCTAGTGCTCATGGTGACTAATTAAACACCTATACCTGTAAAATTTTGCACACATTAGCATAGTAGCCTAAGGCCCTAGGGTTTAAACACCGCTCCAATACCATATGTAAGAACTATGTCCTCGTCACCAATTGCCAAATCATATGATTTCTAGAAATATGGAAAATATATAAGCAAAACCCTAGTTTGAAAAGTCAATGACCATTCCATTTACCATTACGTGGTGGTTCTGGCTGGTCCTCGGCTCCCCCCCTTGGGTGGGCTTCTGGCCGGTCTCCGGCTCCTCCCCTTGGACGGGCGCACTCTGGCAAGTTTCCTCGGCTGGCCTTGGCAATTTCTCCTCCGCGGCCAGACAAGAAGGATGTAGAGACTGCGACTACTCCAGACCCTACTGATGCTGCTGACGGCTGGACTGTTCCCAGTTCGCCTCACAATCCCACTGATGTGTGGGGATTTCCTAATAAAGATGATCCTCCTCCCTTTGGTGGTACTACCTTGGTAGCCTGAGGTTCTTAAAAGTGATTTTTTTTTTATGAATAGTTTATAGTTTTTGGCTGAGGCCATGTTGTTTATTCCGGCTTTGGCCGTTTGAACTCATTCGCGGGGTGATCTTGTATCCCCCAGCCCTTTTTTTGTAAATTGTAATCTTAGTAAATTTTATTAATTGAAAAGAACTATTCATAAAAAAAAAAAAGCAAAAAAAACATTAGTTAGATAAGAGATATTTAATCGTCTATCTCCTTAATCGTCTATCCACTCTATCTACTCGCAAGAATCTCAATTTTAACCCCTTTCATAGATTTCCATGGTCGTCGTGGTCCATGTGAAAGACATTAGGCTACCCTCTTCCCACAAAAGAATTTGACTTTAGCGAGAGTTTGCTATTAACATCTCCGCCATCCATTCCAAATTACGCGTTACTCGCACGTTGAACTCACGAATTGAATTTGGCCCATAAATTTAGTGCTCCTTGTGCCACGTGAGATTCAACCCCTCTATCGTTTCTTTATGGGCAGTCAAATCACTAGATTTCTAACGTGTAGGTATCTTACAAATGTGATCCTATGAGAGTTGTAACGGAGTAAAGCAATCTAGGTATCATTTATTTATATAAGCACGAATCAATATGGAGAATTATAGGTGAGTGTAACTAATGTAGGAAAAATACATGTAGTCAATTTTGAAAGTGATGCTATATCGATTTGATACACAATAATGATTTTAGTTTGATGATTATTTCTATCTTAATTGATGTATAAATGATATTGACCAATATTAAGTTTTTATGTTTGGTGTAAGTTGTCTTTTGGAATCAATTTATGCTGTCTAGGATGAAACTTTAAAATATTTAAGGTTAAATTCTAATAATGAGTTGTACCTACTCTATCTAACCCTTCGCAAGTTGGCATGCTTATATATTTATAAAAGTTATCTTTTGGAATCAATTAATGATACGTAGGATGAAATTGTAAAATATTTAAGATTATCCTTAAAGATAACCTCTAAAAATAAGTCATACCTACCCTGTATAACCATTAACAAGTGTGTGTGTGTGTGTGTGTGTGTGTGTGTTTATTTATATATACTTTTTCAAATTGAAATGTGTTCTAATTATTTTGTTGTTTGGTACATTGTAGGATATAATTTTATTGAGCTAATTGTAGATTGAATCTCTTTAAATATTATGACAAACACGATTTCACATAGATATGCAACAATTTAGTTTAAAGTAGCTAATACAAATAGATAAAAAGTTGAATTTTGAATTTGTAGTGGAATGACTCTCATTGTCAAAAGCAAGTAAATATTGGTATGGGTGAGGAAAAATGCATTAAAATGTGTATAAATAAAGTTAAAATATCATAGTTACACTGGCCTTGGGGATGGGGGTGTTGGTGTTTTGAAACACAATTTCAAATTACCCTGATGAGAACAAGATACATCTATGGGCAACTACTTCCCATCCTTAACATATCCTTTCAAACACTAGGCCAGGTATAAGGCTAGACCCTTCTTCTACTTTAGACTCTACAAAAACTACATTAGATTAATTTATATGTTACCAGTGCTAAAACATACACTTGAATCTTGATAAAGTAGATAAAAACCCTAAATCTTCTAACACTTATGCATATATCTCATGCATAAAACAACTAATAACATGGTCAAAGAAATTGCTAAGCCAAGTGAGGGCATCTTTTTCAATTCTTCAACATTTAAAGGGAAAGATATTTGTTTAATGATGTTGATTTTAGAAAAACCTCAAATATGCAATAGTATGAACAAGTTGATCCTATAACTGAGCAATGCCTTGTCTATTGGGCAATTTCACAAATCAAACACATACAATTGTGATCCCAATAACATGCTCCATACATCAAGGTATTAGATATGTCTTATCACTTTGTGAATCAGACATCAATGTTCATAAAGACCTCATTCTTATGAAGTGTCCTTCTCAAATAAACATGAATCTTGTCAAATATATCAAGCATTTACTTGGCCCTTTGTTCCAACAACAAAACCTATCAAAAATACAACCTTAAGGGGGTGTAAATGGGTCTCAGTTCTTTGTCCCTAAACCACATAAGATTGCGGATTACAAAGATGGGAGATGAGAATCAAAATGAAACTAAAAGATTCTTGTTCATTTGTATTCATTTCTTTGAAACTATACATTCAGATGCATGTAAAGCAACTCATAAAACAACTAAACAGATCAGAACTAGCTAATATATCTTCACTACTGCTATTCATACAAGAGAAATATGCTGAAGAATGTGGTGTCACAATGATAAAAACACATCAAAACTAGAAACATTGGTTTCATAGATCTAAGAAAACTCAAGATTAGAACACACATGATGTCACAGCAGTGAGAAATTTTGTCCAAAACTAGAACCATTACAATGAATTAGAAAGAGAGAGAGATATAGAAGAAGAATGGAATCTGGATCTGATTTGGAAGTGATATGTGTCCACTTGAATCTTCATTCTTTTTGTTATAAAACATCTCTCCTCTTTCTGCCCTAAAATCCAATTTAGTTTTCATCATTATTCTATTAACAAACATGGAAATATCTCTTATGAATGATGAAAACCCTTGTGTCACTCAAATATTTGAAATAAATCATGAAATGCTAATAATATCTAGATTCAACTGATTCGGATGTGTTGAAACTTGACCCTAACTACATTTTTATTGCCTTTTATATAGATTCAGATCATCATCCTACTAGAAATCACATTTGAACTTCAATACTTGAATGTCATTGTAGACTATGAATATAGGACAAAACCTCTTATAACCTGAGCAGGTGGCTTCTTGTGCCAAAACAAACTCCAGAAATGAAAAGTCCATTCTCTTCCAGTTTTGACAATATATAATATTGCTATATTTTCTTATTAGAAACACCTAGAAACCCATTTTGAAAAACATGCCCTTGTTAAAGGTCTCTGGTCTGCACTTTATTTTTCAAAGATTTAAAAATTTCTAAAGTTGAAACTGTAGAGTATTTTTTTTTTGAATTTAAAAACTGCACAGATTCCTATGAAAAACATTTAAAAATCAATTTTCATCACTTTTTAATTTTTCTCCTTACCCATGCATCTGAGTCAACTAAGTTTGACTTTTTTTCCATGTGGGAGCATGCCATTGTTCAGTGTCTCCCACATCATCATCCATCTAGGTGCCATGTGGCACTCTCTGACTGGCTAACATGCCATCACCACATGTTAGCTTCTTATTCACTACCCAACTGCCTAATCAACACATCTCCTGCTGACTGTGCATGCCACCTCACTACTGACTAGGGCCCACTACCACGTGTTAGCTAAGCATATTATTGCATTATAGTTAGCAGGCTACTGACTGTGCATGCGCCTTTGTGACACATGTCCCTCGTGCCATGTCAACACACTGGAGTCCACACTAGGTTGGGGCTTTTGCCACTTATCACGTGTTGATGTCATTATCTTGATTTGCATGTCAGTTCAAAATTGTTTTGGTCTCTACACCAATTGTCTTAGTTGTCCATGGTGGGCCCTCCATATCACACTATAGCTTTCAAAAGGCTCATGTCTTATTAGACACTCAAGAATAGAGCTATATGGTATTTAAACAACTAAGAGTTCATCCACCCACTTAATGTGGTGTAAAAAAATTTCATGGTTTTCACACCAAACATAGATTTCTCCTGTATCTCCAACTTGTATCTGACTATGGAGTCTACATCTTAACTTGGCTCCTCTTTTGTCAACAAGAAGTAATTCATAGCATTTTTTATGGCCTTAAAACTCCTTGTGAATGTGGCTTCATACAATGGGCCAATGTAAATATACAAAAAACTTGTCATTTTTAATTGTGCTTGCGCATCCATTTATTTAAAATAATTCACGGGAAATTTCCTATTAAACATCTGGCGCAACATGTATTGCTTGGTTCATAAAGTTTGTGAGAGAATGAGGAAAATGGAAATGAAAGGATGAAGTCGTGGAAACTCAATTGACTAAGGTCTGCATTTAAATCAACTACCTCTATTCATATTCAAATTAATCCCATTCATCATTGTTGCAATAATGAAAAGTCATGTTACTTCCAATTGATGTGGCTACCTTCAATTTGGGTGCAACCTTCTTCATGTTGTAGATTTGTTCCTCTCCCTCCTACTTTGCTCCTATGGATTCCTCTGAGAAAATGATGCCTTTGTTTCCTTCATGCAATCATGTCATCTACAGAACAAAAACTCTAGCTTTTAACTTGAATGCAAAATCCGCCAAATGAGATCCATCATCTTCAAACATGAGGATGTCTTCTTAGCTGTGGAAACTCCCGCCATTCCTTATTATTTTGATGATCTTTTTGATCATTTAGAAATTACCTAACATTGGTTGGGGAAGCTTATTTAGATAGGAATTGCCAAGTTTTAAGAAGGATTTTATTAGTTTGGGAATTCGATGTGTTTATTCCCTTGTATTAGACACATGGCAGAATGTTATTGAACTCAAAATGACATCGTGCTATTTAGTTTTCATTAGGAATTTTAAAATAATGACATTTCAAGACACATGAAATATAACACTTGTGGGCACTCGAAAAGACTGGTTTACTCATGATATTTGGTTCATTTAGAAAACCTTTAAAGAACTAGGATGCATCTCCCATGCTCTTTTCTTTTTATTTGAAAGCGTGAAACATTCTCTATATTGTTTTAGCCATGCCATTTGTGTGGCTATTGAGCTTCCACATTGTGTAATGGATAGGGATTGTAATACTTTTTATTTCATGGCCTTGTGCATATGATTTTGATGCTATTCCTCTCTCATGTCAACTTCCATAGCTATGATTCATTGATGCACATTTACTTGTATTCTTCATTTTGTATCCCAATGTGCGAGCAATTCCTTACTTTTAGTGGACTTACAATGCTACAAGTATATTGCAAAATGTATGATGACTTAAAACATTATAACATTACCCTTTTTAAAAACTCCTCTAATCCCAAGTCCATATCTCTACAATCCGATGAAATTAGTTGGGCCCCAAAATGGGTTCGACTAAATTTTTTTTTGCTTCCAAACAACTGATCTGTCAAATTGATCTACTAAACACCTGATTTTGATTGGAATCAATCTATGTCATTGCTTCAACTTTTAAAACTCACGTGACCCTTTCTTGCCAACTATTAATCTAGTGCCAAGGAGTCTTTTGATCGGCTTTAAAAAATGATTGAAACACCTAAACATGCTTTGAAATCAAACATACTAATTCTCTATTCCACATTCTTGCAGTATGTTGAATCTCATCTCATGAAGAATTCTCAGTAAAAAGATATTGAGTGACAAAGTTACCTTCTTAGAACTACTTGCAAGAAAAAATATTAGAAAACCATAAAATGCATTTAGATTTGACTTTGAAAATAGGACAAACTGACACTTGGGGAGACAAAAACTGGGTTGTTGGTTCATTGTCATGAGGAAAATATAACTAAGGGATTCAGGCTCATGAAAAATAACTAGATGTATTTGGAGAATGATCAAAGTGAGCTACTCAGAATTTGCAAAATGGAAACACTGGTGGAAAAGCAATTTTTGCAAATAGAATGGACCTGGGAAAGTGTACAGACAGATTCATCAAGACTTGCAAACTAGTACACATAAATAATTTTCAGAGTAGAATGTAGTGGAGCAATCCATTCAATCTCACCTATCACAAATTCAGAGTTATGACATCCTGAATAGGGGTACCAACAAATCTGCCTTTCTTGACACCAGTAAGAAGTTATAAATTACATATGGAATCACATTCAAAAACTAAACAAATGGATTTGTCATAAGCTAAAAATTGAAACATAACATTTCTCCTACCTCTAGAATGCAATGTAAAAGGAATTTTCTCATTTTGGTCAACTTGGTCAAAGTTATAACAAGTCAAATAGGGCCTTCCAAAATTCTAAACAATTTGCATCAGCATGACAACAAGAAATGACCAACTTTGAGGGATTCAAAACCTAGTCAAAACATATTGAAATGACTCAAAACCTGAAACATAGGTTCTTTGATATGGAAACTAAACACTCCAAAAGTGGAAATTCATGAAACATTACTAGGTGCAAGATATTTAAATGCAAACTAGGCCTCTTGTTGTTGTTTGACACTCAGGCAAAAATGCAGATTCTGACATTGCTCGAAATAGAATTTCATCGAATGACTCGGAATGGAAATTTATCTTCATGGGATGAGTAGACACACTGAATGTAAGGCATTAGAAACATTAAACGCCTATTAGCCCTTGAATGGATAGCCAAGTACACATGCATTAAAAAGCACTTATAGGGCTTGATTTTTTGAATGGTACTAAAAATTAGAGCTTCAAATTTGAGTCATAATAGTGGGGCCAAAGGGGCCTCAATTTGGGGACAATAGGGGATGATGGTGGGGGTTGAGATAGGGGCTATATAGTATATACTATACATATGATACTTCAAATGCTAATTATAAAAAGATGTATACCAATATAAGATATAAATACAAAGGATAAGTTCATCAAGACTGTTATTGCTAGCTTAGTTTTACATTGCATTGAGCATTGAAAAATTATTCATGAACAATAAAAGATCTCTAAGTTTAACTTCTAACATCTATCTAGTAAATTAAATAATCAAGGAAACTCAAAATTCATACATATCTATTATTAATTTAGGAAAAAGTTTGAGTATCATTATGTCATCAATCATTTAATGGCATCATAAAATTAATTACATCAAGTAGCATCAACCACGATATGATCACAATCTTCAAAGTTTGAAACTTCAAATATCCAAGTCTCAAGTATAAACTACAAAATCAAAAGACAAAATGTCAAGTACTAATGCCCAAGGGCTGCCAAAGTACAATAGAGGTTGCCTTGAGGCCTCTAATCATCAATGTCAACCTGAGGTTCATGCTCAAAAAATTCATCCTCTGAATGCTTAACCTCTTCAAGGGAAAGAACCACAAGAGGAATAATAACCAACCCTACATCATAAGTATTTACATCATCATCAACCTATGATGACTCCTCTAGCTCTACATCCAATTGTGTTATAGGGATCTTCGTGTACACATGTGTCTTGCAATCTTTGATATGTAAGGCATAATATACAACCACTAGCTTCTCATATTTTTCAAACGTAAGTTTGTTCCTCTTAAGAGAGTGGATGAAGCTATAAGTAGACCAGTTCCTCTCAGAAGTTGAAGAGCTAGATACCTAATATAGTAATCAAATGACTAGTATGACAATCATAAAATTGAAATTAAAAGTGAATTGAAAAGTAAAGGTCATAAAGTTGAAGAACAAGAAGCCTAAGATAGGAGACATATGGCTAGTGTGGTAGTTATTGATTTGGGTCAATGACAATTCCACCACAAAATAAGATCCTCTTTGTGCTATTATTTTTATGTTGGCCTTTTCTCTAGTTGGATCACCCTTAAGAGAAGCAAATGTGGTCCAATCAATGCAAACCTTCCATGTTTTCTCAATTTCATACATCCTATAATTACACTTGAAGAAACCTTCCTTTACCTGAAATTCAAATTTTAAACTTAGTGAATTAAAAAATTAAATATTCATAAGTGCAAGTGTACTAACTTGTAAATTTCAAGTGTGAGTTTAATTAATTGATAATACATTACCTCATCATCATTTAGTAGTGTGTCTCTCCTAGGCTTATGCATGCACCACTTTGGATTGAATTCATAAGAAGCCATGTGTAAAGAAGTGTTGAGGTTATCCCATCCATGCTAAATAATAGGTCAAATTTGCTCAATATAATATGCTAAACTAGGATCCCTCTCTGGCACAACTGCACTTGTTTGGCTAAGCATTGGATTATTGCACTCGTACACCTCTCCAACTATAGTTGCATCCCCATCCCTATATTTTATGACTTGGAAAATTGATGTTATGAAAGAGACAATGTATTTTTCATTACTCCAAAATACATCACTCTTCACTATCTCCTTGACCATCATCCCCTACTATATACTAGACCCATCCCACCTATTCCAATTATTCATCATAGTCATGAGTTGCAATGGCTCTAAAACTCAATCATTATCTCTAAAAGAATAAAGTAGGATGCATATCGAGTCTCAACTAGTTTCATGAACTCCTCCCTTATGAAGCTCCTGAAAAAGGAATGTGATGTGTGGTGATTGTAGATAAATATCTACACATCTCTAGAATCTCTCACTACTCCCTTAATCTAGGGAATCTTTCCCATGTTATTTAGTGCATTGTTCACTGTATGTACACAACACAGAGTCAACCAAATATGTCTGTAAGATCACTCAACAAGTCTCCCTATAGCTCTACACATAGGTATTACATCTGTCACTACTTGGACCATATTTTGTGGCTCAACCTCCTCAATAGAATCCTAAATTATATTAAACTAAAGTTCAACATCCTTTTGATGTCCTAAAAATTAATATCTATGAGAAAAATTGGCCAATGATGATATTGATGAGTGTATAGTTCCTAATGTCCATACACCCCTCCATGATGATGTTGCAATCATACTCCTACCGAAAAAGAGTTAAGTTCTCCTTCTCTAAAGAAATCTTGACATACTAATTATCCAAGATAGTAGTCTACAATTAGTGCTCACCTAGTGACATAAATGATAGCCACCAATTGCATCATCTCATTATAATAAGGAGACTATATCACATGTAGAGGTATGCAATTGGAAAATATAAACATACCAATGAATTATTCTATCTCTTGTCATAGGTGGGCATTAAATAAATTAGTAATTGAGTTACTTTCTAATGACACCTTTCTTTTCCCTTTTTTGGTTTGTACTTCAAGCATAGCACTAGATGTAGAAGGACTTGAGGTTGTCCTTGCCCATAAGCTTGCTAAAGAATCTAAACTTGCTGCCAACAAGTCAAGGTGGTAGGTACCTCAAGCCCAAGTCATTTGGAACACCCCAAAGCTTGGTGAAATAAATTATGTAATGCAAATTTTTCATTTTCGTCAAGAACTTGCATGGAACCACACCTTTTCCTATACAAAATAGGAAATATGGATTCACTCTAGTGATGCTCTCAAATCATTCTATCTTACAAATTTTATATTTCCACTTCCTTGTACCACCACCTATAGTTGTTCATACAATTATCCTTGTTTCAAACTATTTGAGAGGAGATTTAGGATCATAACTTTAGGATCCCACTTTGGCTAAAGTGTGGAGGGGCAATCTATAGCTGGTGGATCTAGTGGCCTATTATCGATTAATTCTTAGTTTGTTTCTTCATTCTCTTCATCATACTCAATCTCAAGGTTATTATCTTCTTTACTACTATCACTATGAGAAGGAGCCTCTAAATCCATCTCATCATCACTACGATTTGACACACTCGAGTCATCACCTTGGGATCTCATTTTCAAGCTACATTTCACAATATCAAAAAATTTATAAAATAAATACATGATTTCAGCCTATGCCCTTCCTCATAATCATACTTTTTAAAGTAAAATTAAAGAAAAAAAATTGGAAATGAAACAAGAAACATCTACTAAAAAATAGAAATTAAATTAAATTAAGAACTACAAGATGTAAACTAGAAACATAAAATAATGAGCTTTACTTAATTTTTTTAAAAATATTACACAACCATGAAACACCCTACCTTTTACTTCACAAATCTATTGGAAAAGTTGAAAAATATCTCTTCTACTCTTCTTCTTTCTCCTTATTATTCACATTTTCCTTCCACAAACTCTCTTTACTCAAATAATCACCCTTTTATGATCTCTTTGTTCTTCTTCTTTCTGCTATTGCAAAAATTAGAAAATAATGAAATGAATAGAAATGAGAAAACATAGAGATTTAATGGGATTTCAACCTCTGAATAGGCCCTACATACCCTAGGGTTAGTAAAAAATAAAAAATTTAACAAAACATTTTAAATATATTTTTTTGCATTTTTTCAATCGCTAAAATGGAAGACTGTTGGTCATCTCCAATTGGGTCGACGCCCACCTCATAGTGACAAGTTGGTGGAACTACTAGGGATGTAGGAATGCCCCCCATCCTTGATGCATCCCCATCTTGGGTGTGGCAGCCAAAAACAAAGAGGATGTGTCCCTATGTTACTATACAAAATATGCATCAATTGAAATTGAATCATGAGTCAAACATATATGATTATACAATTAACCAATATAATGTCATATTAAGAAATTCTTATCAAAATGTAAAGAGAACTAAAATAAAAAAAACACAAATATTCTAGTTTCACTATTATAAAATCATAATTATGATTATTAGATCGAATTAAATTATTTTTTAAAACTTTAATGTTGAATAATGTTGTAAAAATAATATATATCAAAGACAAAAAGGTAATACTTTAAACATTAAAAGATGCAAGTTTATGTTAGAATTTTTAGAATAACTGAGAGGGGAAGTAGGGGTGAATCAATTACTTAAGGTCCATATGTACCAATTGAACAAAAAAACAATTAAACACTTCGATGTTCTACTTATCCTGGTGTAACTCAATCTCTACTGATATTTCAATAACAATATTAATTGATAGTTGACTATCGTAATATAATAGTCTTGTTGAATGTAAATATTTGAAATGTAAAACATTGTAAAACATCAAACACAAGTTTGACACAGAATTTAATGTGGAAACTATTGGAAATGATTGAAAAGATCATGAATAAAGGATAATGGAACTAGTAAAGAATTTTTTCAATCATTGTTTTGTCATTGTTGTCAAACTTATTATTTGCAGGAATGACAATTGCTTTAGTGATCCAAATACTATCAATTGGTTGATTGACAAGGAGGTGGCAATCAATAAGATGTAACTAGAGTACCTAGAGAAAGGTTGAAGTTATTATGTTGTAATAAAGTATAAGGATCAACTAGGTCATTGATGAAATAGTGTATTGATGACGTACTCTAAGACACAGAGGGTGGACACACTAAGACATATTAGAGATGTAAGGATTAACTAAGTTCTTGTTAAGTGCTGAACAGATTCTCAATTGAAGAAGAGCAAGTTCAACTTAGTGTGTGCCAAGCGATCTTCAGGTGCCAAGCAATCTTCAGGTGCCGAGTAGCAAAAATTATAATAGGTGTCGAGTAAGTCTTCAAGTGTCAAGCAAGATATAAGTGCTAAGTGATATTCAAGTGTCGAGTGAGTTTCAAGAGCCGAGTTTCACAAAATTTCTTCACGTGGCGAGCATCGGTAAACCAATGATGCCAAGTTGCTACATTATTTTGAAAAATTGAAGATTTTCCAAATCGAAGCCGACATGCTAGTTATCTAGAATTTTGTAAACCAGATAGAAGATAGGAATGTTGAGCTGGTGGCACATAACACTATGTAAAACATTTTTGGTGAATGCTAATGGATTTATCATGAATTTTCTAGATAGAAACAAGATATGGGATGGATACATTGTATCCTATCTAATCCATTAAAACCCTAAAGTTGGAAAGGGAGATTTGAGCAAGAAATCAAGAACAAAACTTCTACTTAAGGAGTTACAAGTTAGAGATCAAGAGCGCATGCAAGAGAGGGAATTGGTCATAAGTGTGATCATGCGAAGAAGCCAAGAGGAGTAAGAATAGAGCATCCATACTCTGAATTGATTGAGTGACCAAAGAGAGCACTGGCATAACGAGTAAAAGAACTCAAGGAGACAGATCTTAAAGGGTGAACAAGCTATCTGCACTGCAAAGGAGGAAAGCCAAGCAAAGAGGAGAACTGAAGAAGTGATCCAAAATTTGCACAGTGAGGGTTGCAAATCTATATCAGGTCAAAACTCTTCTAATACTTTCTTACCATTGTATTAGATATTGAAACCCTACATTTCTAGGTTAGCTTAATAGCTAGGTGGATAAGCCTCAGGAAAAGAATAGAAGATCTCCAGGAGAAGGATAAAGAGATCCTCAGAAGAAGGATAAAGAGATCCTTAGGAGAAGGATAAGAGATCCTTAGGAGGAGGATAGGAGATCTTAGAGAGGGATGAAAGATTTTTTTGAGAAGGTGACTAAAAATCCCATGGACTTGGGTGAGCCCAACAGCTCTATGTAAATCCTTTTACAAGGTGACATTCCAAGTTGAATGTTCTTAAATCCTTTAACAAGGTCACATTTAACAATGTGTTGTAGCCTTTAACATTACAGGCCTTTAACAAGGTAGACCATCAAAAGTGGTTGAAATCAATTGCACAATTGTTTTATGGGTATCATCTCCACTCTAGTTTTACCTTCTTATTCCTGTAGTGTTTTTGGGTTATCAAATCTTTAGTGTTATGGTGTGATGCATGCTTACTTTTCATGATTGTTTAATGTTGAATTGCGTACATGATAATTTTAGTTATGTGCCATTAAGGATTTGTAGAAAAAGTTTTATTGGACATCATTGGACCTTGGATAACTGATTCACCCCCCCTCTTAGTTATTCTAAAGAATTATAACAATTGGTATGAGAGTGCATACTACTGATTTGTTTCAAGGCACTAGTAGCAGGAAGATCAAGATGTCCAAGAGAGAAGTTCCCAAGCTAAACAAAGAAAATTTTGTTGCATGGAAAATTCGGACGAAGCTACACCTCGGATCAATAGGTGACTATGCATAGACTTCAATCACAGTTGACCATGTAGACCCTGCAGGACCTCTCACTGCAGATGACATGAGCAAGAAGAAGGAACATAATCAAGCAATGTTGGATATTGCTTCAACACTAAGCTATGCTAAGTATGATGACATCAAAGGATGTGATACTTCACATTAGATGTGGAATACATTATCAAGAATCTATAGAGGAGATGATAATTTCAAGAGAGCCAAAAGAGAAAGCCTAAGAGAAAAATTTGATGATATGAAAATGGAAGAAGGAGAGAATGCTGCTCAATACGGTGCAAGAATGAAGGAAGTAGTCAGTACCGTAAGAAGCCTAGGAGGACAGTTAGGAAAAGAAACAACATGCAGCAAATACTTGAGAACTTTTCTTCCCATTTATGCTATAAGAGTATCAGCCATCCAAGAGCTAAGGTGTGTACCAGGAAACATAGTGACATTTGAAGGAATAATTGGAAGACTCACTACCTTTGAGCTATCCAACTTTGACAACTACAAGCCAAAAAATTTTGAATCTGTATTCAAAGCTAAGATGATAGTGAAAGATAACGACGAGGTTCAAGCAAAGAAAAAGAATGGAAAAGGAAAGTATCTATCTAGTGATAGCAGCACTGATGAAGATGATGTGGACCAATTGGAGGCATTACTAGCAAGAAGATTTCATAGAGGAGAAGGAAAATTCAAAGGTAAGCTACCAATTATTTGTTTCAATTGTAATGAAGTTGGTCACATTGCAGCTGGATGCACACAAAAGAAAAATTACAAGCATGGTGGCAACTTCAAGAACAAGAAAGAGGAAAATAAGGACTACAAAGGTAAAGGAAAAATATGCTATATTGTTGAAGAAGACTCTGATGAGAATGATGATGAAGTAGTCTATGTGGCTATGAAGGATGAATCAGATGAAGAAGAAGCAATTGCACTGGTAAGCTGCGTGAACAAGAATGATAGATGGATCATAAATAGCGGATGCTCTCATCAGATGACTGGAGATGAAAGTAAGTTCATTTCCTTTACTCAATATGAAGGAAATAGTGTTAGATTTGGTAACAATGCACCATGTCAGATCAAAGGGAAAGGTAGTATCAATCTTATTGAAAATATATCATGTGATAATGCATACTATGTTGAAGGCCTGAATTATAACTTGTTAAGTGTCTCATAGTTAGGCAACATAGGATGTAAGGTTGAATTTGAAAAAGGAATTGCTAAGATTTATGATTCTCAAGGAAGTCTAATAAGAAAAGGTGATCAAATTAGGAGTAACTTTTTTTACCTTGACATGGAAGATGCTTATTGTCTTATTGTTCAAACTGATGATGTATGGTTATGGCACAAGAGGCTATGTCATGTAAATTTTGACAATCTGATAAGCATCAGCAAAATGAAGCAAGTTAGAGGTCTACCAAAGTTGAAGAAGCCTAATAACATCATGTGCAAACAATGCCAACTAGGAAAGATGACCAAGTCAACTTTCAAAAGTAAGACTTATACTTCAAAAGAAGTATTAGAGCTAGTTCATACTGACTTGTGTGGTCCTATTGAAGTACAAAGCTGCAAAGGTGACAGATACATAATGCTATTTGTAGATGACTATTCAAGGATGATGACAGTCGTGTTCCTGAAACAAAAAGTAGATGCATTCCAAATGTTCAAATGGTACTTGGCCAAAGTTGAGAAAGAAACTGGAAAGAGCCTAAAATGTCTCAGATCTGATAGAGGAGATGAATTCACATAAAGAGAATTTGAAGAGTTATGCAATGAAAGAGGAATCAAAAGGCAGACATCAGCACCTAGGACTCCACTTCAAAATGGTATAGCAAAAAGAAGGAATGGATCACTTATTGACTATGCCAGGACCTTAATGATGGAGAAAAATGTTGCACTCAAATACTATAGAGAAGTTGTAAGTACTGTAGTCTACACACTCAACAGAGCTCAAGTCAAGAAAGGTACAAATGCAACACCTTTTGAATTATGGTATGGGCATTCTCCTAATGCAAAACATTTCAAAATATTTGGAAGAAAATGCTATATATATAAAGAGTCTAGGAATGGAAAGTTTGATGCAAAGAGTGAGGAAGGCACATTTCTTGGTTATTCTACTAGAAGCAAAGCTTATAAGTGCTTGAATGGTAACACTAACAAAGTAGTAGAAAGTACAAATGTAAAATTTGATGAGCTTGCAAAAGTTCAAAGTGTTGAGAACACCAAGAAAGTAGAAGAATACAAGACCTTTGTATACTTTTATGAAGGTATATCTAATAATGGTGAGATTGCAACTCAGAATGATAATCACCAATAGAATCCAGTAACTGTCGAGTCAAAGACAGTAAATGCTAAACAATAGACACATTCAGAAGCTGAGCTGCAGAATACAAAAAATGTTCATTTGAATTCTGAGAATAGCCAACAAGAAGAAAAAGAACAATTAACTGAGGAAAATATGCATGAGGATATAGATTCTAAAAGAGACAACATGCAAACAAGGAAAGAACCTGTATTGGCAAAATATGTGAAAAGACATCATCCTGCAAATCAAATTATTGGAAACAAAGAGGTAGGACCAATGACAAGGAATAGACTCTGAAATGAAACATGTCTGCTCAGCAAAATGGAACCAAAAATAGTAAGTGAAGCCATAAAAGATGATGACTGGTATAATGTCATGAGAGAGGAAATAGAACAAATTGAGAAGAACAAGACATGGACCTTAGTCTCAAGACTAGTTGATAAGAATGTAATTGGAACCAAGTGGGAGTTTAGAAACAAGGCAAGATTAGTCTACAAAGGGTATGCACAAGGATAAGGACTAGATTATGAATAAACTTTTGCTCCAGTTGCCAGAATGGAAGGAGTAAGGACCTTGCTGGCATATGCAGCCTTCAAAGGATTTAAAGTCTATCAAATGGATGTAAAATCTGCATTTCTGAATGGTATACTTGAAGAGAAAGTCTACATAGAGAAACCAAAAGCTTTTGTTCATGAAAAGAACAAAAATAAGTATGTAAACTGCATAAGGCTCTATATGGATTGAAGCAAGCCCCTAGAGCGTGGTATGAGAGACTTCACAAGTATTTGGTGCAAATAGGATTTGAAAGAACTGATGATAACAACAACATGTACATCAAATTAGAAGAAGGTAAGGATATACTTGTATCTCAAATATTTGTGGATGATATAGTTTTTGGAGGAAAGGAAGTACTGTGTAAAAATTTTGTTGACAAAATGAAACATGAGTTTGAGGTGTCTATGTTTGGAGAAATCAAGTTCTTTATAGGATTGCAAGTACATCAACTAAAACATGGCATATTTATAACAAAATCAAAATACATCAAAGAGATACTCAAGAAGTTTGGATTAGAAGACTCCAAACCTGTTAGCACACCAATGACAACAAGACATAAGCTATCTAAAATTGATGAATTAGTTGAAGTCAATCAAATAATGTACAGATCCATGATTGGAAAAGTATAATATGTTGTACATAGCAAACTAGCCATAGCACTAGTAGTTGGAATAGTGGTTAGATTTTTTGCCAACCCTAGGGAAAATCATCTCATGGTAGTGAAAAGGATAATGAGGTATCTCAAAGGAACTAATGATTTTGGCCTATATTACAAAAAGAATGAGAAGTTTGAGCTCAATGCATACACAGATGTAGATTGGGGAGGAAACATTGATGACAGAAAAAGCACAAGTGGAGGAGCATTATTCTTAGGTAAAAGGCTAGTTACTTGGACTAGCAAGAAACAAACATGCACGTCTCAGTCCACTATAGAAGAAGAATATGTGGCAGTAGCAGTCAATTGTACAAACATTGTGTGGCTCAAACATCTATTGAAAGGAATGAAAGAAGAGGTAACCAAACCTGTGATACTGTATCATGATAATACAAGTGCTATAAACATATCCAAGAATCCAATAATGCATGCAAAAACCAAACATATTGCAATCAAGTATCACTATGTCAGAGAATTGGTGGAAGACA
Source organism: Cupressus sempervirens (assembly GCA_028749045.1). Lineage (NCBI taxonomy): Eukaryota > Viridiplantae > Streptophyta > Pinopsida > Cupressales > Cupressaceae > Cupressus > Cupressus sempervirens. The sequence goes on from CM053785.1 coordinate 280,241,111, forward strand.
AACAAGTAAAGATGGAGTAAATTCATACAAAGGAACAAATTACAGACATCTTCACCAAACCATTGCCCAAGGATGCTTATGAATATCTTAGAAGCAAGTTGGGGGTAATGCCCCTAACCCAAGCAGTCTAAAGAAACATAAAAGCTGCCCTGCATCAACAAGAGTAGATCATTGAAATATTAGAAGAGTGATGCAGAGGATGACAATAGGAGTAGAAACTCTAGATTAGTCACAAGCATGGTGATAGAGGGAGAAAAACATGAAGATGCAAGGCCTCTATTTAGCATACTAAAGATGCTACATCTTTGGCATTTATGTCAAAGAGGGAGATATATGAGAAATTAATCAATACAAAGAGGGAGATAATAAAAAGAGGGAGATATATGATATATATGAAGGATAAAGAATACAGAGTAAGGATGCAGTAGTCCCAAGGGAGAAGAGGGAGAAGAAAAACAAAAAAGAATTAGATTTTGGTGGAAACTAAGTTGATTAGCTTAATCATTTGATTAGTCTAGTTTGCCATCCATGCCAAAGAGCAAGATTGTTGGAAATGATTGAAAAGATCATGAATAAAGGATAATGGAACTAGTAAAGAATGTTTCCAATCATTGTTTTTTCATTGGTGTCAAAATTTTTATTTGTAGGAATGACTATTGCTTTAGTGATTCAAATACTATCAATTGGTTGATTGACAAGGAGGTGGTAATCAATAAGATGTAACTAGAGTACCTAGAGAAAGGTTGAAGTTATGATGTTGTAATGAAGTATAAGGATCAGCTAAGTCATTGATGAAATAGTGTATTGATGACATACTCTAAGACATTGAGGGCGAACACACTAAGACATATCAGAGATGTAAGGATCATCTAAGTTCTTGTTAAGTGCCGAACAAATTCTCAGTTGAAGAAGAGCAAGTTGAACTTAGTGTGTGCTGAGTGATCTTCAAGTGTTGAGAAGTCTTCAGGTGTCAAGTGAAGATCAGGTGCTGAGTAGCAAAAAATATAATAGGTGTCAAGTAGCAAAAAATATAATAGGTGCCAAGTAGCAAAAAAGATAATAGGTGCCGAGTAAGTCTTGAAGTGCCAAGCATGATATAAGTGCCGAATGATATTGAAGTGTCGAGTGAGTTTCAAGAGTCAAGTTTCACAAAATTTCTTTAGGTGCTAAGCATCAGTAAACCAATGATGCTGAGTTGCTGCATTATTTTGAAAAATTGAAGATTTTGCAGATTGAAGCCGACATGGTAGTTATCTAGAATTTTGTGAACTAGATAGAAGATAAGAATGTTGAGCTGGTGGCACAGAACACTATGTAAAATGTTTTTGGCGAATGCTAATGGATTTATCATGAAGTTTCTAGATAGAAATAAGATATGGGATAGGTACATTGTATCCTATCTAATCCATTAAAACCCTAAAGTTGGAAAGGGAGATTTGAGTGCGAAATCAAGAACAAAACTTCTACTTAAGGAGTTAGAGGTCATAGATCAAGAGTGCATGCAAGAGAGGGAATTTCTCATAAGTGTGATCATGCGAAGAAGCCAAGAGGAGTAAGAATAGAGCATCCAGACTCTGAATTGATCAAGTGACCAGAGAGAGCACTGGCATAACGAGTGAAAGAAGTCAAGGAGACAAATCTTGAAGGGTGAACAAGTTGTCTGCACTGCAAAGGAGGAAAGCCAAGCAAAGAAGATAATTGAAGAAGTGATCTAAAATCTGCACAGTGAGGGTTGCAAATCTATATCAGCTCAAAACTCTTCTAATACTTTCTTACCATTGTATTAGATACTAAAACCCTACATTGCTAGGTTAGCTTAACAGCTAGGTGGATAAGCCTCAGGAAAAGAATAGAAGATCCCCAGGAGAAGGATAAAGAGATCCTCAGAAGAAGGATAAAGAGATCCTTAGGAGAAGGATAAGAGATCCTTAGGAGGAGGATAGGAGATCCTTAGAGAGGGATGAAAGATTCTATTGAGAAGGTGATTGAAAATCCCATAGACTTGGGTGAGCCCAACAGCTCTATGTAAATCCTTTAACAAGGTCACATTTAACAATGTATTATAGCCTTTAACAAGGCAGACCATCAAAAGTGGTTGAAATCAATTGCGCAGTTATTTTGTGGGTATCATCCCCACTCCAGTTTTACCTTCTTATTCTTAGAGGGTTTCTAGGTTATCAAATTCTTAGTGTTATGGTGTGATGCATATTTACTTTTCATGATTGTTTAATGTTCAATTGCATACATGACAATTTCAGTTATGTGCCATTAAGGATTTGTAGAAAAAGTTTTATTGGACATCATTGGACCTTGGATAATTGATTCACCCCCCCGCTCTCAGTTATTCTAAAGAATTATAATAGAAACTCAATTTGGAAAAAATTATGAAGAACATGTCACTACTTTTTCATTCTTTTGGAGTAAGTCCTTTTAAGAGCCAACCCTATTAAAGGTTACAATACACATTATTAAATGTGCTAGTTAGAGGATTTTATTAGCTTGTTAAGAGTGGCCTTGTAAGAGGACTTTAAAACATTCCACTAGAATGTCACCCAATTACAAGATATACACATTGTCAAGTCCTTAATGACTATTAGGCTAACATTTGATTAAAATGATTTCAATATAAATTGTTCACAATGAATAGAAAGAAAACAACATGGTTTAATCTGTATGATTGTAACTCACTTTTGTAGTTTCAAATCTTTGTTCAGTTCATTTGCTAATTCTCTGATAAGACTTCCTTATTACCATTGCCCTTGATTTTCTTGGGAGTGCTTTAAGCATTCACCTTCTCTTGACCACAATCTTAAGTCTTATTATTATATTATCTTATCAACCTTAGCAACATTGTTCCATCTTATAGGAAATCTCTCACATGTGCATAGCTTCTCTTTGATGTTCTCTTCTTTGCATATCTCACTCACACTTTTCTCCACTTCTCTTTAAATTTTTCCTCTATGCCTCCTTAAATAGATAATTTCAATATTTTCCATTTTAATGATCACTGTAGATCTTAGGGTTTCTGATTCGATCCAACAGATTCATTGTATCTAATCACCATTATGTTCATGTCTTTCTTTTGTTTTGTTTATAGAAACTTCTTATTAAATTCAGTCATTATGTATAGTACCCAATGCTCACCTTGAATTAAATGATCCAACTCCACAATCTTGTCTTCAACAAGTTTTCCATATCCCAAGAAATAAATTAAGTCAACTGGAAATCATGATTTCTCATACGCATTCAAAATATTGTTGCTTGGCCAACACTAAATTCTAACACTCAGTCATCACTAATTTGCTCAATTGCTGTAGAGATTCTAGCTTGGAATCAACACTATTTTCTTAGTTGATACTGATGCTCGGTTTATAATGATGCTTGGTCAACACTAAAATTTCACTCCACAGTTACTGTGGCTCAACATACACTAGTATCACTCCGCATAAACTTCAAGTTTCTTAATCTTTAGCTATATTCCTTAGTTAAACTTATGAAGTCTTTTCTCATATCTTCATAATGTAAACAATCAAATTATTTTTTCAAAGTCTAACAAATCAAACATCCATTGTAGCTTCCTTTCAATAACCCAACTTTTCCTAAAGGTACTTTTATTATGAGCAACTTCTTAAATCCTCTTCATCAATCAAATATATATGAAATTTAGATTAGATATCAATATGTCCCATCAATATATTTGACATCAATGATAATATAAAAATGTTTCAATTATAGTTTCCAATAATACCCCTCTATGGCATTGATAGCTAGACCTAATATCCTCAAATATATTATGAATACAATCTCCCTCTTTGTTACCATGCAATCCAGAAGATTTAACTTTCATTAGAAACTATGTCTAAGTTCTAAGTTTAGACTTCATCTTGAATCTTGTACATACTCTCCCTCTAACATTTTATATACATTCTTTTTCACATTTCTATTCAATATCTCCCACTTAAATCTTATTGATGCAGGAGCATCCTAGGTTGCATGGTTATCATGCATGTTTACCGAGTTACTTAATTCTTTTGAGTTGCAATGTCTTGCATTGTCAAGTTTTCTATGTTTGTCTAGCTCACTATTGCTACCAATTTATCTTGTGGTTGCTGAGCTCTTTTGGTTGGTGAGCATTTCTGAGTTCCTTTGGTTGTTGATTGTAGTCAAGTTCACTAAGTTGCAATATTTTTTGGATTCTTCATTTTCTGAGTTGTTTGTATCCAGTTTCTATTGGAAATTTGATTGAAAAGATCATTGTGAGAAGAAGATTTAAGATCGAAGAGGGAGATTGTTGTTAAAAGAATGTTTTCAATCATTGTTTTGTCATTGATGTCAAACCTACTATGTGTAAGAATGACAATTTCTTATAAAGATCCAAGTACTATCACTTAGTTGATTGATGAAGAGGATTTAATCAACAAGATGTAAAAAAAAGCACCTAAGGGAAAGGTTGATTTATGATGTTGTAATGAAGTGCAAGGATCAGTTAAGACACTGGTGAGATGATGTATTGATAACATACTCAAAGATATAGAGGTTGGCTATACTTAGAAATACTAGAGGAATAATTTGTAACAAGGTTGACTAGAAAGCTTAAACTAAGTTCATCAGTGGGTGCTGAGCAAGCTAGTTTAAGCCGAGCAAATTTTCAGTTGGAGTTCAGTAAATGGAAAATCTAGTGTGTACTGAGTGAAGTTCAAGTGCTAAGAAAAGTAACTAGTGCCGAGTGAACTTCAAGTGTCAAGCATCAGAAAATCTTAGTTGATGTCGAGTAACACATTATGTGTTGAGCAACAATATTTCAATAGTGTCAAACTACTGCATTATTGGAAATGATAAAGATTCACCAAATCTGAGGCAACAAAGTGGTTACCTTGAATTTTGTGAACAAGTTGGAGGATAAGGATGATGAGCTGGTGGCACAAAATTTTATCTCAACAATTTTTGGGTGAATTCAAAAGGATTATTCAAGAAGTTTCTAGAGGAAACATAATATGGGTTAGATTCAATGAATCCTAACTAATCCATATGAATTGAAATTAAAAGAGGGAAGAATTGAGTGGGAAAGGAACTCCAAGACTTCTATTTAAAGAGTCATAGACCAAGAAGCAAGAGTTACTAATGTGCCAAATTGCAAAGTGGTTAGAAGAGTGTCAAGGAGAAGACATCTAGGAGAAAGAAGAATAGAGTATAAAGACTTTGCTTTGACAAGTGGTTAGAGAGAGATGATTGCACTAGTACATTGAGCATGAAGAGTCAAGGAGACAAAGCTTGAAAGGAGGGCAAGTTGTCAAAGTTGCAGAGGCTAAAACCCAAGAAATGATATGAGATGAGAAGTGATCTAAGATCTGCAAGTTGAGTTGTATTCTACAATAAGGTCTAAACCCCTTATTGTTACTCTTTAGCAATTGTATCAGTTAGGGTAGAAGGAAAATCCTATGGACTTAGGTTGGTTTAATAGCCATTTGTGAATCCTTTAATAGGGTGGCATTCCAATTGAATGTTCTAAAGTCCTCTAACTAGGCCCACTTCTAATAGGGTGGTTAAATCCTTTAACCAGGTCACATTTAATAGTGTTTTGTAAGCCTTTAACAAGGCAAGCCTTTCACAATGCATTACTTCAAAATAATGAGAATTGAGTAGCATGTTACTGGTGGTTTTTCCCAAATTAGGTTTCCACATAAATCACTCTGTTATGTGTTGAGTTTTTAATGTGTTATTGTAAGAATTTGGCTTAGGCCAAAATTCACCCAAGAACTAAAGAACTCAACACAAGCACATAGTAGACCAAAATAGGTAGAGTATGATTAGAATGATGATATTCATTCAATAATTGGTTGAGAGTACACTAGGAGTGCCTAAATATAAACGCCTCAAGAGAGCTTCTAGAATGCATAGAAGTCGACATCATGATATGTCATACAAGTAGGCACATGTCCACCAGATATGACTTATCCTCCATTGAGCATGAGATTAAGTGTAATGATGTGAGGATAAGCCTACAATGGTGTAGCATGCAAATAAGTGGTGTAGACAACATGTGCTACATGAGGAGTGCGGATAACTATGTTATCTACATGAAAACTCAATGAATGATGCATACTCTTGTGTTGTAGAACCATGTGCATAATTAGAGTTGAATAACTCAATAGGAGTTCACAAAATCCTAAGTGTCTCACCTAAAATAATACTAAAATAATGCATTAACCTAAGTAAACTTAAGTAAGTGTAATAAGTAAATACTTATTTACACCAACACCCCCCCTTAAGTGCAACTTAGGGGAATGCCCTTAAGCTTACAAAATCTAAGATGAAATGCAATATGGGTCCCGACTACTAGGCCATGTTAGGTACCCATGCACATAATGATATGCAATCTCCCATAAAGCAGGGAAAGAGGGAAAACCTCATGGGAAAAACTCTCCCCCAAAAAGAGAGATAAATAGAGATGCATGGATGGATGGAGTAATCAAGACCACCCCCCCCCCATTATGACATACATCCAATATATACATAAGAGAATGATAAGAAGAGGTAGAGAGATAGGATAGGCTCCTCCCCCAAAAGAAGAATTTTGAAAAGTGACTGCTCCAATAAAAAAGCTGATCCAAGACTACATAATGGTGTTCCTCCCCTTAGGAAGAAACAATGCCAAAGGTACAAATGAGATTCTTTCGCTATGTGTGAAAAGAATCCCATTGATAAGTGATGTCTCTAAAACCTTCTCAACTAGCTAAAGAACTTGTCCCAAAGAACTATCCGTCCCTGTAACTGATGAAGAACCTTGCTGCAATCATTGATCATAAGTATCCAAAATCACTTTAACCTATGAGGATTGATCATGTAGAGAATCAACAAGAGAGTTTGGAACCCTCATGACAATTGAAGAAGGTAATTCTGCATCAAGAAGAAGAGGCAAATCATCAATACTATCCCCCAAATCTATCATTGAACCTATACCTGGAAGACTAGATGTACCCTGTTGTTCTAGACCTATCACTATGGCGATGTATGCATGTGGACTGAACTAATGAAGTGACCTCTCACTGGAATTGTCAATAGAACCCCATGTGTCTAAATCTGTTGAAGCACTATCGCTTGTGTTACTATCAATATCCATACCATATGATGTGCAAAGAGGAGTAGAGGACAAGCTTGATGAACTTTCCTCAAAGTATACATCCTTCTCCACAAAAAATTGATGAGTCTCTAGATCTAGAAGTTTGTATGCCTTCACACTATCTTCATAACCAATGAAAGTACAAGGCCAAGATGGTTGTGCCTTGCATCCCCTAGAAGATCTCTTTGCCCATGCAAGACAACCAAAGACTCTAAAGTGTGTCACAATAGGTTTTCTACTGCACCATGCCTCAAAAGGAGTTTTTCCATCTAAGGTTGGATGAGGAGAATGATTAAGAATGTGAGTGGCACTTGAGATTGCTTCAACTTCTAATGATGGATCTAGAGACTTGGCATGAATCATGCAACTTACCATAGACTTAAGAGTTCAGATCCTCAATGTTGCAGCATCTATCTTATGTGGATTGAATGTTAAAGGAGTTTGAAGATCAATTCCCTCATGTCTACAAAAGTCCTTAAGTCTTCTGTTCACATCCATGTTTCCATTGTCCATGTGAAGTACTTTGATGGCCTTTATAGATTTTTGGTGTACATGAGCCTTGAAGGCTAGAAACTTGTCCAACACTTCATTCTTACTATGCAAAAAATAGACCCAAGCGAACCTTGAAAAGTCATCAACAAAGGTAAGTATGTAGTGACCCTGGCTAAATGCAAAAGGACCTGCTAATACCATGTGAACCATCTGGAGAACACCTGTTACTCTAGAAGACTTCCCTCATTGTAACTTCCCCTCTAGATGCATATCCATTGAATCTGTTGAACACTCACCCTTATAAAAGTTGATTTGAGGTAGACCTTTGGGCATTTGGTATTTGCAAAGTTGTTGAAGATAGCAGTAGTCAAGATGACCATACCGCTCATGCCATAGTTGCATGTTTGAATTGGATTGTGATAACAAGGCCTTTGAAGGAGACTTGGGCACAAAATGAGAGAAAGAGTACAACCTCTTGTGATTATTCACTTTCCCCACTGCAATGAAGGAATTGTCTTTAAGACTATGCACTTTTACTGAGTCTAGAAGGAACTCAACTCTATGTCCATCTCCAAGGTGAGTGATTTGGTAGATGGAAAGAAGATTTGAACTTAGGTTTTGAACATAGAGAACATTTTTAAACTCTCCATTTTCCATCTCCATGTTTCCTTTCCCTTCAACTTCCATTTTGCTATCATTCCCCCTGAAGATGTGCAATACCTTCGAGTGATTCAATGAAGAAAAATCCTCCTTTGAAGAACTCATGTTATATGAGGCACCTAAGTCAAATATCCATTCCTTTGTAGATTTTGCATTTTCCATGAGTGCTTGCCCTTTGCCCTTTGAATTTGAAGACAATCCTTTCTCCTTGTAAGCGTTAAGCAATGGAACATTATGTTTCTTCATGATGTTGGTCAACAAATCAATCTTTTTGAGATAACACTCATACTCTTCATGACCCAATTTCTTGCAATAAGAACACTTCTTCTTCTCCTTATTGTTGTTGTCCCCTTTCTTATTAGAATTTGAGGACTTGCCTTATTGATTAGATTGTGGTGTTGTCTTTTCTACATCCTCTGATTTGCTCTTCCATTTCTTCTGACCCTTTCCTTTATTTGAAAACTGTCCAGCTGAATGTTGAGAACCCTCATTAGCCACCAATGCTTTGGACTAAGGTGTTTTGAGAATCCTCATTGATTTCAACTACTTTTTTTCATCATCCAATAGTTTAGCATATTCAACAAAAGTGACTTTCTTGTAGGCAAACCCTAAGGTAGTCTTTGAGGTGTTAAAAGAGGATACAAATGTGGAATATTCTGATGGCATCTTGTTATGGATGAGATAGATCAGTCTGTCATCTTTGATAGAACTCCCACAATTAGTAAGCTTCATCCTTAATTCATTCACCTTGATGATGAAGTCTTGTATGGAGTCATATGACTTAGGATCTAAGGAAACAAGCTCATCTTCAATTTTGAACACATCCTCTTTAGACACTTTACCATAAAGGCTTTCAAGGGTATCCCAAGCTTCCTTGGATGTAGTACATTTCTTGATTTGATACACGATCTTATCATCTACCCCCAAACATATATCACCTAGGGCTTTCCTATCCATTGCTACCTAATTTGAAATATCACTTGCAAAAACATTATCACCTGCTGATTTAGGAAGAGTACCATCTACATATTGTGAAACTCCATTATGCATTAAGTGATATGACATTTTGATTGACCATGAAGCATAGTTATGAGGAGTTAATTTAGGAAACTTAAAGTTTCTCATAATGCACAAAATGAAAGAAAAGTGCAGAAAAGAGAGAACACAACACCAAGAACACCCCCCCCCTTTTCACTAAATCAAGAAACACCCCGAAAATAGATGCTTTGGGCACTTTATCAGTAGTGTGATTACAATGGGCCGCTTGCCAATTTTGGCCTTGGTAGACTTCTGATTTTTCTTGTTACAACCTTTTAATGGAGTGCAAATCTGAAACTTTACAAAGTGCTACAATTCTGAAGCATTACAAAGAAGAGAAAGGTCCTATTGCTGAAAGTGACATTTTTTTCTTCCACACAACACTATAATCTAATAGAAAATCTAGAAAGTAGACTAAAAAATATGCACTTTCAAAAAAAATAGAACCTATTTTTGACTCCAGATGTGCCCATACAGAGTGTTTGAAGTTGCAAAATGCAGGATTATCTAGGTACAATTGCAAGAAAACAAAATTTTTGAACAATCTGTGCACCAACACTAGAAAATAGCTACACCACTAAAAAATATAGAAAATTCAACCCAGTTTCAAAAAAAATTGCACCTAATTTGGAGACCGAATGTCTAAGTTATGGCTTCCCGAAGTTAGACTGCAAAAACCAAAATGAATGTGGAGAGCGGTTACATCAGCGAACTATAGGGTTAAATTTGATGGTCATACAACTATCTTGAGAGTTCAATATGCCTTGAAATGACATCTAGATGGGCATCAAATTTAGGCGTATGGAATTATGACATCATGTCCACGTGGCAGATGATGATGCCAATAGAAATAGACCATCTACTAATGTGGCACCAAACGAGCAACCCATACTATTTGGATCATACGATCAATACAAAAAAGGCTGAGTCACTATCTGCATGGTAGAGTGTCATGTGTGCATTGTCACTATTGATGAGGTGCTGATTATTTGACAGTGGGTGGCTTGATTTGTGCCCCTTTTCAGGCTTTTACTGGCTCATGTGGATGAGTTGTCTACTGGCGAGGTTCACGCTGAGTTGGATAGGATGTGCTATTGTGTCTCTTACTAACAATGCCAAAAATTCTTTTTCATGCCGATGACTACAAAGTGCTCGCCTCATTCAAATTCAAGCGATGGGATTAATCTTAGTCCCACATTCATGGTGTCACGAGCTCTGAGGTTGTTTAAATACAACCATGCCTCACTATTTAGTCAAAGGAAAGGTTGCTAGGAAGTGACCCTTGGCCATGGTTTGAAAGTCTCCTACCAAATTTAGGGGTTGCCCATTCAAAGGTTGGTGGTCACAGGGAATTTGGTTTGATGGAATTCCTTTACGGTCTGCCCAAATTTGATGTAGTATGACCAAATTTGCAGAAGTTGAGTGATTAAATAAATAAACCCTGCAATTTAAAAATTTTGAATATACCACCAAAAAAATACAGAGCCAAGCTGGTGTGTCACAGCTCGGTTCGGCTAAAAATATTTTCTTTGACTAGGTAATAAATAAATATGAAAATAAATTTGAAAAATGCCCAAAATTACAGAGATGAATTAATTCAAATCCAAAATTTAAATAACCAAATCAATGAAACGATCATAGCCAAATTGCAAATCGGGGCCTCTAGATTTCGATTTGCAAAACATTTTTGCCTCATGATCAACTTCCACCCAATATAGGCAAATTTATAGTTGATCTTCACCGAATCGATGCTCTAGACACAATGGTGAGGTCAGATCTCACTCTAGATGCTCCCAATTTTTGCAGATCCTCCAGATTCGTGTCGAGGTGTTGAAGCATGAATGGTCTCGAATGGCTATGTGATGAGAATCTCCCTTAGCTCTGATACCATGTAAGAATTTGGCTTAGGCTAGAATTCACCCAAGAACTAAAGAACTCAACACAAGCACATAGTAGACCAAAATAGATAGAGTATGATCAGAATGATGATATTCATTCAATAACTAGTTGAGAGTACACTAGGAGTGCTTGAATTTAAAGGCCTCAAGAGAGCTTCTGGAATGCATAGAAGTCAACATCATGATATGTCATACAACCAAGCACATGTCCACTAGATATGGGTTATCCTCCATTGAGCATAGGATTAAGTGCGATGATGTGAGGATAAGCCTACAATGGTGTAGCATGCAAATCAGTGGTGTAGACAACATGTGCTAAATGAGGAGTGCAAATGACTATGTTGTCAACATGACAACTTAGTGAATGATGCATACTCTTGTGTTGTAGACACCATGTGCATAATTAGAGTTGCATAACTCAATGAGAGTTCACAAACTCCTAAGTGTCTCACCTAAAATAATAAAAAAATAATGCAAAATAATTAAATAATGCATTAACCTAAGCAAACTTAAGTAAGTGTAATAAGTAAATACTTATTTACACCAACAATTATGCTTGCATGTTGATTTATAGTAACTTGCTAAATAGGAAAGTTAAAGCTTGGATGAATGAATGGTTGAATGGGCTCACTAAACTTAGTAAAAAAGTTTGAATATGACATTTGGACATTGAATAACTGATTCAACTCCCCTCATTTATTCTAAAGCATTTCTAACAATTGGCATCAAGGACATCTACTGATTTAGTTTCAAGGTACTAGAAGCAAGAAGATAAAGATGTGCAAGAGAGAAGTTCCCAAGGTCAACAAAGAGAACTTTGTTGCATAGTAGAGTCTGATGAAATTGCACCTTGGATCAATAGGTGATTATGTAAAAACCTCAATTGGAATAGAACATGTAGACCTAGATGGACCTCTTTCTCTATATGATTTGAGCAAAATGAAGGAACATAATTAGGCAATGCTAGAGATTACCTCTGCACTCAGTTATGTTGTATTTGATGACATCAAGGGATGTGATAATGTATTCAAGATGTGGAAAGCCTTGTCATATATCTATGGAAGAGATCGAAATGCTTAGAGAGAAAAGAGAGAAAACCTTAGAGGAAATTTTGATGACATGAAAATGGAGGAAGGTAAAAATATTGCTCAATATGGATCCAGAATGAAAGAAGTTGGAAGTGCAATAAGAAGTTTGGGTGGTCAATTGGAAGAAGAGACTTTCAATAGCAAATACTTAAGAACGTTGCTTCCTATCTATGCTATTAGAGTTTCAGCCATACAAGAGCTAAGGTGTGTATAAGGAAACACACTAACCTTTGAAGGAATTGTGGGAAGACTTACTATATTTGAACTGTCAAATTTTGACAACTACAGACCTAAGAACCTTGAATCTACTTTCAAGGTGAGGTTGAAAATGAAAGAAACTAAGGAGGTGACATGAAGGAAGAAAAGTAGAAAAGGAAAGCATGCATCCAGTGACAACAACATAGATGAGGAAGATGTGGAACAATTGGAAGCACTACTGGCTAGGAGATTCCATAGAGGCAAAGATAAATTCAAAGGTAAGCTCCCTATCATTTGTTCAATTACAATGAAATAGGTCATATTGTTGCAAGGTGTACACAAAAGAAGAACTACAAAGAGGGAAACAAGTACAAGAACAAGAGAGAAGATGATATCAAAGATTACAAGGACAAAGGCAAAAGATGCTACATTGTGGAAGAAGATTCTAATGAGAATGATGATGAAGTAGCCTATGTGGCCATGAAGGATGAATCATATAAATATGAAGATGGAGCAACAACATTGGTAACCTGTGTGAACAAGAATGACAAGTGGATCATAGATAGTGGATGCTCACATCATGACAAGAGACAAAAGTAAGTTCATATTATTGAGTATGATGGAAATAGTGTTAGATTTGGAAATGATGCTCCATGTCAAATCAAAGGAAAAGGTTCCATTAAACTTACTAAGAAAATTTCATGTGAAAATGCATACTATGTTGAAGGATTGAACTACAACTTGTTGAGTGTAGTAGAGTTAGACAATGTAGGTTACAAAGTAGAGTTTGGAAACAAAACTGCCAAGATCTATGACACTAATGGAAATCTGATAGGAAAAGGTGAACAAACTAGGAGTAATCTATTTTACCTAGATATGGAAGATGCATCTTGTCTTGTTCTTAGACTTGATGATGTGTGGTTATGACATAGAAGATTGTGTCATGTTAATTTTGACAATCTGATTAGCATCAACAAAAAGAAGAAAGTTAGAGGGTTTCCTAAACTGAAGAAACTTGAAAAATACATTGTGCAAACAATGTCAACTAGGGAAGATGACTAAGTCTAGCTTCAAAAGTAAAACATAAACTTCCAAAGAAGTACTATAGTTAGTCCATACAGACTTATGTGGTCCAATAGAAGTGAAAAGTTACCTAGGAGACAAATACATAATGCTATTTGTAGATGACTACTCCAAGATGATGACTGCTATGTTCCTAAAGAAAAAATCTAATGCATTTCAAATGTTTAAGTGGTATTTGGCTAGAGTTGAGAAGGAAATAGGAAAGATTCTAAAATGCCTAAGGTCAGATAAAGGAGGAGAGTTTACATCAAAAGAATTTGAAATATTCTATAATGATAAAGGTATCAAAAGGAAAACATCAGCACCAAGAACTCCACCTCAGAATAGAATTGCTGAAAGAAGAAATAGATCAATGATAGAGTGTACTAGAACCTTGATGATGGAGAAAAATGTTGCTCTAAAGTACTAGAAAGAAGTTGTAAGCACTACTGTTTACACAGTAAATAGAGTCCAAGTCAAGAAAGGTACAAATGCAACACTTTTTGAACTATGTTATGGTCACTCACCTAATGTAAAACATTTCAAAGTAATTGGTTGTAAATGCTACATTCTTAAAGATACTAGAAATGACAAGTTTGATGCAAAAAGTGATGAATGCATATTCCTTGGCTACTCCACTAGAAGTAAGATATATAAGTATTTGAATACTAACACTAATAAGATTGTGGAGAGTGCAAATGTAAACTTTGAAAAGCATGCAAAAGTACAAGTTGATGAGTTTAGGAAACCAAAAGATTATAGATTTTTTGTATACTTCTATGAAGGAATGATTGTTGAAGACAATGTTGTAAATCAAGTTGGGAATCAACAAAAAATCTCAGTATCAGCTGAGTCACACCCAGTAAATGCTGAGCTACATTCAGAAGTTGAGTTGAAAAATGAGGAAAATGCACTTTTTGTTTTTGAAAATAGTCTACATGAAAGAGATGATAAAGTACCAAATGACTCTAAATTTGAAGGATCAAACATGGAAAGAAGGATAGAACCAAAATTAGTCAAATATGTAAGAAGACATCACCCTAAAGATCAAATCATTGGTGACAAGGATGCAAGACCAATGACAAGGAATAGACTAAAAAAATTATCATGTCTACTAAGCAAGGCTGAGCCCAAAAAAATGAAAGATGCACTACAAGATGATGACTGGTACAAAGATATGTAAGAGGAGATAGACCAGATTGAGAAGAACAAAACTTGGACCCTAGTTCCTAGACCAATTGACAAGAATACAATTGGTACCAAATGGGTTTTTAGGAACAAACTTGATGAGAATGGTGAGATAACTAGAAACAAAGGAAGACTAGTTTGCAAAGGCTATGCACAAGAAGAAGTATTGGATTATGGGGAAACATTTTCCCCTATTGCAAGAATGCAAGGAGTAAGAACACTACTTGCATATGCTTCTTAAGAAGGTTTCAAAGTCTACCAAATGAATGTGAAGTCTACTTTTCTGAATGGTATACTAGAAGATGAAGTCTACATAGAACAACTTGAGAGAATTGTTGATGACAACAACAAGGATATAGTTTGCAAACTACATAAGACACTTTATGGTTTGAAGCAAGCACCTAGAGCATGGTATTAGAGACTACACAAATATCTTGTAAAGATAGGATTTGAGAGAACAAATGACAACAACAACTTGTATATCAAAGCTGAAAAAGGTAAAGACATTTTGATATTAGAAATATTTGTTGATTATATAATATTTGGAGAAAAAGATGCTCTATGAAAATATTTTGTTGATAAAATGAAACATGAGTTTGAGATGCCAATGTTTGGAGAAATCAAGTTCTTTGTTGGTTTGCAAGTACATCAATTGAAGCATGGCATATTTATGACCCAATCAAAATAAATCAAGGAGATACTCAAGACATTTGGATTAGAAGAGTCAAAACCAGTTAGCACACCAATGGCAATAGGACATAAGTTATCCAAGAATGATGAGTTAGCTGAAGTGAATCAGATAATGTATAGATCAATGATTGGAAAGTTGCAGTATGTTGTACATAGTAGACCAAACATTACATTAGCTATTGGAATAGTGGCAAGATTTTTTGTAGATCCAAGAGAAAATCACCTAATGGTAGTAAAAATAATATTGAGGTAGCTAAAAGGAACTGATGACTTTGTTCTATACTACAAGCAAAGTGAAAATTTTGAGCTAAGAGCCTACACTGATGCAGATTGGGGAGGTAATATTGATGACAAAAAAAGCACCAGTGGAGGAGCACTTTTCTTGGGAAAAAGATTGATTACATAGACCAGTAAAAATAAAATTTGTACCTCACAGTCTATAGCAGAAGTTGAATATGTTGCAGCTACTATCAATTGCACCAATGGATCAAACATTTGTTGCAAGGAATGAAGGAAGAGGTAAATGAGTCTGTGATACTTTATTGTGATAATACAAATGCCATCAACATATCAAAGAACCCTATAATGCATGCCAAAACCAAGCACATTGCAATCAAGTATCACTATGTATGAGAATTGGTGGAAGACAAACAAGTGAAGATGGAATATGTAAGCTCAAAGGAATAGATTGCTGACATCTTCACAAAAGCACTACCCAAAGATGCTTTTGAGTATCTTAGAGGTAAGTTAGGGGCGATACCACTAGCCAAGGCTACTTAAGAAAAGGAAAGACTCCCCTACATCAAATGAATTGATTATTAAAATATTACACATTGATGTAGAGGATACTTACTTTAGGATTCATGCCTAAAGTAATTAAAGTGTTGAAGTTCCAAATTAGTCACAAGCAAGGTGACAAAGAGAGAAATTGGAAGAACCTGCAAATGCTATACTTGCATGATAAAGTTGTTGAGATGTTCTTATGTCTTTGACATTTTTGTCAAAGAGGGAGAAGTAAAGCAAAAATTGATCAACACCGAATGATCAATAGTATGAGGGAAAAAGTGTAGAAACTAATCAAATTTAGAGAAAGAGAGAGATTTCCCAATCTAGAGGAAGAAAAAGAGAAGTAGCAAGAAGCTAATTAGAATAGAAGATAGCAAAAGATGAGAAATGCATATAGAGGGAGAAACTGTAAGAAGGAAGTAAGGAAAGAAAAATGATACATCAACTAAGAGTTAGAAGTTAGCATAAAGAGGGAGATGTAAAAACTAATGGTAACACAATTATTTTTTGGCATTTGACTTACTATTCTAACCTAGTTAACTTGGTTAAATATTTTAGTCTATTGGTTGATCACTTTGGTTTGCCATCAATGCCAAAGAGGGAGATTCTTGAAAATCTAATTGAAAAGATCATTGTGAGAAGAAGATTGAAGATCAAAGAGGGAGATTGTTGTTAAAATAATGTTTTCAATCATTGTTTTGTCATTGATGCCAAACCTACTATGTGTAGGAATGCCAATTGCTAATAAAGATCCAAGTACTATCACTTAGTTGATCGATGAAGATGATTTAATCCATAAGATGTAACAAAAGCACCTAAGGGAAAGGTTGAGTTATGATGTTGTAATGAAGTGCAAGGATCAATTAAGACAATGGTGAGATGATGTATTGATAACATACTCAAAGATACAGAGGTTGGATACACTTAGAAACATTAGAGGAATAAGTTGTAACAAGGTTGACTATAAAGCTTAAACTAAGTTTATTAGTGGGTGCCGAGCAAGCTAGTTTAAGTCGAGCAAATTTTAAGTTGGAGCTAAGTAAATGGAAAATCTAATGTGTGTCGACTGAAGTTCAAGTATTTAGTAAAGTAATAGGTTTTAAGCATCAAAAAATCTTATTAGGTGCCAAGTGAACTTCAGGTATCGAGCATCAAAAAATCTTAGTTGATGTCAAGTAACACAGAATGTGCCAAGCACCAATTTTTCAATAGTCGAGAGCTGCTACATTATTGGAAATGACAAAGATTCGCCAAATCTAAGCCAAAAAAGTGGTTACCTTGAATTTTTTGAACCAGTTGAAGGATAAGGGTGATGAGCTGGTGGTACAAAATTTTATCTAAACTATTTTTGGGTGAATTCAAAAGGATTATTCAAGAAGTTTATGGAGGAAACATAATATGGGTTAGATTCAATGAATCCTACCTAATCCATATGAATTGAAATTAAAAGAGGGAAGAATCAAGTGGGAAAGGAACTCCAATACTTCTATTTAAAGAGTCACAGACCAAGAAGCAAGAGCTACTGATGCGCCAAATTGTGAACTGGTTAGAAGGGTGTCAAGGAGAAGACATCTGGGAGAAGGAAGAATAGAGTCCAAAGACTCTTCTTTGACAAGTGGTAAGAGAGAGATGATTGCACTAGTACATTGAGCATGAAGACTTAAGGAGACAAAGCTTGAAAGTAGGGCAAGCTGTTAGAGTTGTAGAGACTAAAAGCTAGGCAATGATATGAGCTAAGAAGTGATTTGAGATCTGCAAGTTGAGTTGTATTATTTAATTAGGTCTAAACCCCTTATTGTTACTCTCTAGAAATTGCATAAGTTAGGGTAGAAGGAAAATCCTATGGACTTAGGTTGGTTTAATAGCCATTTGTAAATCCTTTAATAGGGTGGCATTCCAAGTGAATGTTCTAAAGTCCTCTAACTAGGCCCTCTTCTAACATGGTGGTTAAATCTTTTAATTAGGTCACATTCAATAGTGTGTTGTAAGGCTTTAATAGGGTAGGCCTTTGATAGGGCATCACTTCCAAAGAGTGAGAATTGATTAGCATGTTACTAGTGGTTTTTTCCAAATTGGATTTCCACGTAAATCACTATGTTATGTGTTGATATTTTTATGTGTTATGCTTGCATGTTGATTTATAGTGACTTGCTGATATTTAACTTGTACTAAAGCATTTCTAATAGTTTCCTATTGAAGCCAACCTTTGCATTTACTTTAGTGATAGGTATCTACTATGAGTGAACCTATGGCTTATTCTATCATTTAATATGAAATTTTATCTTTTTGTAATTGAAATAGATCAACTTGTGGCCATACATGTTTCTAAGGAGGTCTTTGGTAGAGTCTTAGAAAAATTTTAAATGGTAGAAGGGTAGTAGGAGCAAAAGAAAGCTAAGATGTGAAGTGTGATCTTTGAGGTTTGAATTGAATTGTACTATTGGCAACAACCTAGAAGACCTCATAGTTGGGCATGTATTAGATATATTTGATGAATATATGAATCCATTTTTTCCCCTATCTCCTGAGTTTACTATTATTTGGTGTTTTTTTTTTGCTATGTTTAATCTCACAGGTGGTTGAATAGCTAGGTGTGCCTTTGGCCCTAGTTATGCCATCCTTCCCTATATCATGTGGTATTAGAGAAGATGTTTGTCCTTGTGAAGATTGGATCATATAGAACCTAAGTTGATTTGGGTTGTAGGGTTGTAGATCTACATATTTGACCTATAAATTGAAGAGGGTTATGATCTTGTAGGAACCTAATTGTAAAGAAGGTACAATAAATGCAAACAATGTTGTATTGGATACATAGAGACAAATTGTAGCTGGATTAAATGTTGGAGAGACGAACTAGAGAAGATGAGTGCATCTTGATGATGTTAGTGATGATGAAGAAAAAAAAAAAAAACCCTAATCCAAAGCTTGAATAAGATCACCAAGATGAGGCAAGGTTGTTGAGCGTCTTGTTAAGGGAAAACTCAAAGCCTATTATTGAAGTTGTTCCTTATGATGGAAAATTGGATACCAATGTTATGTTGGATTGGATCTCTAAAATAGAGAATTTATTTGAGTATGAAAACACTCTTGATAAAAGTATGGTGAAGATTATAGTTACAAGGTTGAAAGGACATGCCTCACTATGGTGGGAGCATTTGCAAACTGATAGAAAACAGAGAGGAAAGGAAAAGATCAATACTTGGTCGAAGATGGTGTAAAGGTAAAGAAAAAGTTCCTTCATAATGATTACCAAGTTAGTTTGTTGAGAAAGATACAAAATTTGAGACCAAGAGACATGAGGAAAGAGCTTACAAAGGAATTCTATAGATTGGACATCAAATTTGGACATGTCGATGATGATGTTGAGAAAATTGCAATGTAAATAAATGGATTGAGATCTAGAATTTAGGATGAGAAAAGTTTTGTGAAATTGGAAAGTGTGGAAGAAGCATATCAATATGCCTTGAAAGCTGAGTAGATCTTGAGAAAGAAGCATGAACAAAGAAAAATAGGTAGAGGTGGTAGATTCCAGAGAGGTGGAGATAGATCTTGTTGAGAAGGTGGCAGATCTAAGAAGTTTGTGCAAGATTAGGGAAAATTTGAATGGAAGAGTGATGATAAAGGCAAGACCAAATGGAAAGGCGGTGATTCCTACTGAGGAGGTACTGGTTCTTACCAAGGAAGAGGTAATTCTTATTATAGAGGTAGTTTTTGTGGTAATTGTTTTAGATGTGGTAACGAAGGGCATAAATCTTTTGACTATAGATCCTTTGAAAGTGAGCAAGGTAACAAAAATGTTTCCATTCAAGGAGACACTAGGGTTTACTAAGTTGACCTGAGGCTAGAGAAAATCTAATGGTGAGAAGAACCTTGTGTAATAAGGGAAGTGATTATGAACATGTCCTAAGGAGAAGTCTTTTCAAGACTAGATGTAAGATGGTCGGAAAATGTTGCTAGGTGATCATTGATAGTGGGAGTTCTACAAATTTGGCATCATAAGAATTGGTTACGAAGTTGTATTTGTAGAAATTGGAGAATCCTAAACCTTATCACATTTCATGGATCACAGATGAGCATAAGATATTGGTAAGTGAACAATCCCTTATGAAGTTCAAAATTGGACATTAATTTGATGAAATATTGTGTGATAATCTGCTTATGGATTATTGTCATATTCTATTGGGAAGATCTTGGAAATATGATACATATGCTATATAGGATGGAATCAATATACTCTTTAGGTGAATGGGAAGAAGCAAATATTTCTACCTTTGATTGAAAGTCTAGATGAGGTTAAGTGTACTACTGTGAGAACTTGCATCGTTACAGAAAGAAATTTGAGAAGGAAATAAAGAAGACTCAATTTTTTTCTATAATCCCTAGGAGACTAAGTTGTGCTAGTAGCAACTGCGTATTAAGAAATAATGTTAATTGAGTGCCAGTTAGTAGTGACTGAGTAGTGGAAGCTAGTGATAATCAAGTGACAACAAAAATGGTAGTATTGACCAAGTGCTCATGGAAATTCTAGAATTGTTGAAGAAATATAAGGGCATTATTTTAGATGATATACTTGATGGTTTACCTCTAGTAAGAAGTATAAGACATTGTATGGATCTGATTCCTAAAGCTAGTTTTCTAAATAAAGAACCATATAGATTGACACTTACCAAAAATGAAGAACTTAACAGACAAGTGCATGAGTTGTTGGAGAAGTGTTTGATTAGAGAAAGTTGGAGTCCATGTATGGTACCTACTATATTAGCACCTAATAAGAATGGAGAATGGAGAATGTTAACTAATTCCAGGGCTATTCACAAGATCACTATGAAATATAGGTTTCCTATGTCAAGGATGAATGACATAATGGATTGTTTGAGTGGAGACAAGTATTTTACCAAGATTGATTTGAAGAGTGACTATCATCAAATTAGAATCAAAGAAGATGATGAATGGAAGACTGCTTTAAGAAAAAAGATGAAATGTATGAATGGTTGGTAATGCCTTTTGGTTTAACTAAAGGACCTAGTACTTTCATGAGGTTGATGAATGAGGTTCTCAAAACATTCTTGGGTAAGTTTGTGATTTTTTATTTAGATGATATTCTGATATTTAGTAAGACTAAGGAAGAAAATGTTGAGCATGTTAGACAAGCATTGAAAAAATTGAAAGAGGAGAAGTTGATGATTAATTTGAAGAAATGTTCTTTTATGCAAGAGGAGATTGTACATTTGGGATTTGCGATTTCAGTTGATGGTTTGAAGATGGATCCTGAGAAGATTAAAGCGATTTTGGAGTGGACAACATGTAAGAATGTTGGTGAGGTAACCTCATGTCAATGTTTGGCTTATTTTTATAGGGAGTTTATAAGGAATTTTAGTGTTTTTTGTAATTCCATGACTAAGATAATGAGAGGAGGCAAAAAGAAACTCAAGTGGAAACATGGCACTAACAACTATTTTTAGACTTTAAAAGAAATGTTTGTTGAGTTACCTATATTAGCATTGCCTAATTTCAATAATGTGTTTCAAGTTGAAAGTGATACATGTGGTAGTGCAATATGAGCTGCATTAAGTCAAGAAGGTAAATCCATTCCTTTCTTTAGTGAGAAGTTGAATGATGCTAAAGGGAAGTATTATGTGTATGATCAAGAGTTTTATGCTAATCTTTAAGCATTGAAGAAATGGAGAAATTATTTGATTCCTAAGGAGTTTGTGCTATCTACCAATCATAAAGCCTTATAGAACTTGGGAAGTCAACATAGGTGTTGTGGTGTCCACAACAGATGCCCCATTCCTCATTAGGAATGGGGGCCCCCTAATTTTTTTCAAACTCTCAGACTCACAGTTCAAGAGTTGGGAAAAAATTTTAGAGTTAAAATATTAAAGACGTCAAAAATTAGAAAAATACAAAAAAAATATGCGAAAGCACATGCACGTGGGTGGACAACACACCACACATTGACACATGTGTCGAGGCAAGTCACACACCCTACCCCACGGGGGAGTTATAAAACCCCATGCAGTCTTAACACATATCTTTTTTTTTCAAGTTTGTTTGGAGGGCTCTGATCATGCACTCAAGGTAAGCAAATGCACAGTGGCAGTTTTATGCACCTGTGCTCACAACCTCATGCACAACAGTGCTTTTGTGCACCTGCACTTACAACCCCACATGCGGTGACACTTTTGTGTGACCGCTCTCACAACCTTATGTGTGGTAGCACTTTTGTGCACCCACACTTAAACTAACATGTGGCGGCACTTTTTTGCACCCACACTCACAACCCTTCGTATAGGTGCACCCCATGCAGTGCTTGTGTGGTACACCCTACACGGTGCCCACATGGCACCCTACACAATGCCTACACAGTGCACCCTATGCGGTACCACCCACCATCTCCCCCCAAAGAAAGTGCCCAACGCTACTAAAAACTTGTGCTAGTGGTGCTATTCAAAACTTGCACTAGCAGCATTCAAACCTCATGCCCAGCTACATCACTTGAAGCACACACGCATCTCCTTAGCAGCATCACACATGCCCCTTGTGTAGGCACCGCACATGCACCTCCTTGGTGGTACTGCATACACATTTCCATACATGCACACATTTTTAGAAATTTTTGTAAAAGCAAAAAAAAAAAAAACTAATAATAAAAAGTACAAAAAAAAAAAAAATTTTAAAAATAATAAAAGGGGTAAAATGAAAAATATATAAAAAATACCCAAATTGGCCATTTTTTATGCTTATTTCACTTCATAGCTTTTACATTTTATCTTTGGACTAATAAATGCTTTTCTCACAATGTGCAAGTGATTAAATGGTGTCCACATCTAGAGTAGCACCCAAACCTGTCATCTTCAAATTCTAAGGTGTTCCCCCGAAGTCAAGATTTCATGATGACCACATAGAGATCAGAGATACTGACCTTGAACACATTGATTTAGGACAGTTCCTCAAAATTTGCAACAAGCCCATCGACAGATCAGCTCTCATATCTTCACTAATTCATTCTGAGTTGGTGAACGTAGCTTCACATCCCATGTCAGTACAATCAGCTAAACTAATGATGGCCCTGTCACAACATTTTTTTCTTCATGAAAGAATAGTCAAGAGCATTATAGAAGAGGTTGTGTTGGACCTATGATCCAACAACATTGAAAGGGTCTTTCATCTTCCAAGAGTAGATCAATTCATCTGACTCTCCTATGAAACAATTGAAATATGGTACAGGAAGAATCAACAAGAGGCCATTGACATCATACAATCCTCTTACCTCATTGAGAAGCCTCCTCAAGGAAAGATAACAAGCAGAGTTGATATGACTCGGGGATACATGAAGGAAGACATTGGATATTCTATCATTCTCCTGAACAGAGTCATGGGCTTATCTGCGGTGGGTAACCTTAGCACCTATATGGTTAACTTCATTGAGATGATTAGACAGGTGAACATACCACTGGACTGGGCCACCACACTAAGTGAAAACTTGTGTGAACAATTGAGGCCAATAAAGGAAAAGAAGTTTTACATGACTTCTTACATGGTGTACCTTCTTGCAGCAAGGGCAACAAACTATCCCAATTTGTACAAGAGAGGCAGTATAGAGGATCCCAATGCCTAGCCATACATAGTCTACCCTTAACTAGTGAAGAAGAAACTCTCAACACAGAGTAAGGAATACAAAATCATGAATGATGCATTCATCTTTGCAATTATTTGATTCATTGAGGGAGATTATGGGAAGAGGTTATCCAATGAATCAAAATCATAGATTATAGCTCTCGGAGCTTAATTCATATAGTTCAAGATGTTCACCTATCTATGGTAGCTGGTGCATCCATCAATCCTAAGAAGCTCTCATGATACCCAAGTGACATACTGGTGTTCTTGGAGATTTCTTGGAAAATTGAGTCAACCTATCAAAAGATAAAGAGACAACAGAGACCTTGCTAGGCATGGTCATTAGTCACTGGATCGTATCAGGTGAAGTGAAAGTAGGATAGTCCATCCTTCAAATGGGAATGGGAGACTTATCCCCTGGAAGAATACAACTCTCCCCAACACAATTTTGATAATTTTAAGAGAGTAGAGAGTCTGGCAGGAAAGGACTTCCATCATGAGGATGTTGTTGAAGATCACTGGATGAATGACACAAATGACTACAATGTTCGCATTAGGTACTATTGTAGGATGACTTTGTATCTAGTAGAAAATGCTCTCTAGTTGAACATATTAGAGGAGATAAAGTAACAAGATTCTAAGGAGTTACTAGAACCCCTATTTAATGAAAACAAAATTGGGAAAAGACCCATTATGAAATTTGAGGTTGATAGCAAGGAGGTTAATGATATTAATCATCAAGCAAGGCATGTCATCAGAATGACAAAGGATTGGATCAAGAAACCTTTTCCACTTGATCCAATTCCTAACACAATGATCTTCCATGCACATGCTCACCCAAAAAGTGGTAGAGGGAAGAAAATCAAAATTCCTACCTTTGTAGCCTAGTCTCCTATCAGGCTAGAGATAGTGTACTAGCTTGATCACGCGATTGGATATTATCAAGCAAAGTCCACAAGGGTCCCAAGATACAGGAGCTACTCAAGTCCAAGATGAACCCTGATTGCTTCATGTTGTACCTAGCCAACCAAAAGAGGAAGAGATTCCACAAGTCTCCATTCCTCCTATGCAAGAAGAGCTAGCTTCTCCTTCTATCCCAAAGAAACATAAGAAAAAGATTAAGATTTGGATGAAGAAAAGGTAAGGGATTAGTAGAATATTAGTGCCTAATACATCTATTCTTGAAAACATTCTAGAAGTAGACGAAGAGGAGGAGGAAGAAGAATTAGAAGAGGAAGAGGAACAATTGCCCCTACAAGGAAGAACTTAGCTAGCAAGATCCACAGAGTTGCAAAGGAGAAAGAGTGCTGCAGGTACCCTACCATCCACTCAAGAAGAACCCTTAGAACTATCTTCTTTGGAAGATGAAGTACAATAGTGGGTAAATGAGTAGAGTGAAGAGATCAATGATGTTTTCTCAATCTAAGATTTTTATTTCATGCCCATAGGTACAAAGTTGATTAGGGATAAGATTAGGGACACTCCTACAGGTGAACCTCAATAGGAAGACTAGACACAAATGTTGCCAAATACATAGGGTCCTGATCTTACTCCATCTCCATAATGAGTTACAATGGTAGAATAGGGTCCTGATCTTATGCCTCCATCTCCACCTTAGAGTTTCGAGGAAGAACAAGTTCAGAAGGAGCCATCATCAGAGGAGAGATTCAAAGAAATGGTGACCAGTGAAGGGTTAGAAGGAAAAATAGTGCAATACTCTCAACCACTTTCCCAAGACAATGAGGTTTAGGCTATAGGTTCTACTGAGACCAAGGCTACAAAAGGAGAGCCTTCACAATAGGAGATGACTCTGAGTAGGAGTGATAAAGGGAAGGAAGTTGTAGAACATACTTCTTCATCATAAAGAGAAAGGTCCTTAATAAGACGCATCCCTAGATGGATTCGAAAGGAAATAATGAGGAGTACTAAGCCTCAATTTTGTGCTTTAGAGGAAGACATTTGTGACATTGTAGAGATTTTGAATAAACCTAAGTCTCTATCACACAAGGTAATGCCATTGGCATTTTTCACCAGCATAAGGAACTAGGATTTATTTGCACAAGTGGCTCTCCTTTGTAAAGGGATAGATGCAGAAGGCCTTAGCCTCAAGGATTATTAATTAAAGGATGTTATGTTGGGAAGGCCTATATAGGGTTCAACTCAACAAATGATGACTATGGGAGTCAGAGAGATTCTTAAGCACATGGAGTAGGATGATATTGAATTCCAAGAACTTCAAAGGCAGGTTGAGATCCTAAAAGGATATCTAGCTAAATTTGGTGGTCCTCTTGATCTTGAGCACCTCAAGAAAACTTTGAATACCATACTTAGAGAAGGGGGAGGTGTGCAACTTGACCCATTTTTGAAGGCTTGTCAGGAATGGTGAGAAAATTTTGAGGAGAAAGGTGTTAAAATCATCATAGGGAATTTGAAGTTATTGCATGCTACACAAGAAAACATGAATACGATCATAGCAATTTTGAAGGACTTCAGTATCATGGATGAAGTATGGGCCGGGAGTAAGGATTTGTATACTCTACAAGCCATAGAGGGCCAAAGATACTAGATTTTGATTGATGTATATATTAGAGAATAATTGGATATGATGGATGATTGGATAGATAAAATAATGGATAGCAATAAAGTAATGGAAATATTACATGAGGAGATTCATCAGCTCAAGGACCAAGCCTAAGAGAAAATTTTGGAAGTAGAGAGACATTATAGTGATGCATGCTTGGATATTTTTGAAGATGAGGAATAAGAAATGTTTTTACCTATAGAGACATTAGTGGAGAATTTTAGGAAGATTTTTGTTCAGGTTGCTGATGATGAGGACATTCGACAAGATTTTAGGATAGAAGAAGCCTTGTTAGAATTGGATACCAAACTTGGGAATTTTGCTGACACTTAGATTGAGGTAGAAAATTACAGACAGAAGGTCAAAGATAAATATGAGGCTTTAGATCTTCTGAATGTGGCTAAGATTCTTGAGATGATAGAGAAATTCAAGGGCAATCATCTAAACATAGCTTTGGGATGAAGAAGAACAAAACCTAGATGCCAGAATTTCAATTTTGACACTTAGTAAAATTTTGAGATTTTTGACCCTGTCAAGGTCCATAGCTCTATAGCTCTGCAATTCAAAGGTGTGTGATTAGTTAACTACTTGTTCCAAAAATAGTGCTTTCCATGCAATGGGAATGCATTTTGATTACAGTTTAAATTTGACACATGCCTAGTAAAGGATCAACTTCTATTTTTGGCACCTCTAGATGCTCCTACTTTCTCTCTCATGTTTTCTTTGTTTTTGATATGTAAAGGGCTGATGCATCCAATTAATGAATAAAATATGGATGGAGTCCCTCTAAGCACTAGATTAATTGTTAGTTTGTATATATATATATATTTTTTAATG
The DNA here is from genome assembly GCA_028749045.1 of Cupressus sempervirens. Lineage (NCBI taxonomy): Eukaryota > Viridiplantae > Streptophyta > Pinopsida > Cupressales > Cupressaceae > Cupressus > Cupressus sempervirens. Next base: position 280,268,369 of record CM053785.1, read on the forward strand.
TTTTAAAAGGATTTTATTACATGAAGATATCTCTCACTCTTAACACAAATTGAGGAGACAATTTCTTATAAATACCCCATTGTAATATGTAGCAAATGCCACTATTATCATGCAATAAAATTATGCTTTTGGTGCTCGCATTTGGAGTGTAGTGAGTCTTTCCTAAATGTATCATTGTTTTGTGAATTTTATTCATGAGATTGTGATTGAGAAAAAGGTTTATTGCGTTGTTTCTGGTTGTGTGATCTTTTAGTTCTGGTGTTTTCTATAGATTTACAAATTTCACTGACGTATCTAGCTTGAGAAGAGATCATTAAGTTGTGCTTGCATAACTCTTTGTCTCGCATGAGTATAGTTTCCGTGGCCTTGTAATTTGATGAAGATTGAAATATCATACAATTGTTAAAGTTTCCCATTGATGATTGCATTAGTGGATTCTAGGAAGTGTTGCTCCTATTTTCATTGGTTTCCTACCAATTTCTTCAAAAGTTTAACTCGTAGTATATTGTTTGCTGTAGCTTATGTCCATTTAGGATTTTCAATTTCATGTTATTTTCTCTTAGTTTCATTATTTTCTTTGCTAACCCCTTGTTAGAATAGGAAATCATTTTAGTTTCACTATTAGAATTACATCCATTGAAAAACCAAAAAATATGAAAACATTTCTCTTTTGTGTATTATTTTGAGATTGAAAATAGATTTACTTCATTCTGAGATAATAATAGAACTAGCAAAGGCCTCCTTGTGAAAAATCACATTTATCTTCAACTGAGCAGACTTTGGTATGTCGCAAGATGAATACTGAACCTTTGACCTGATCCCCGAAGACTAGCTTTTCAAGAGAGGAATTGCACAATGGATTCTTGCCATTGACCTCATGCTTAATGACAACCCAATAGAAGTGGCACTAGAAGGAGGGCCCTTTTAGACTCTCAAAAAGGAAGAAAATTTGTCAAATTTTTAGAATTTTTTCACTTCTACAAAAATCTATGCTTCACACAAGTTCAATTTTTTTTTTGAGTTTTTGAGAAATTTAGGTTCATAGCTTGGTAGCTCTATAAGTACACAAGTCTACAAGTCTGTAGGTCTATAGATCTATGACTTCCTACGTCTATAGGTGTGCAAAACTCTGTGGTGCACAAAATTCAGAGAGGTGAGAAAGTGTACTTCTACAAAGGTGCACTTTTTCTAGAATTGATGCAAGCTGGAGGATATTGATCTAAAATCCCTATTTCAGTGAACATTAAGGTCTATGCCAAGTGCACATAAGTTCCTCAAGCTTACCCACTTCCATAAACCATGTAGTGACAGAGGAAAATCCCAAATTCAACCACTTCCATTCAAATTTTCATCATCTTCTTCTACTCCACCTCGACTCTAACCACCTAGTGGACCACCACATATTTCAATAGCTACTCCCAACAACCACCATTAGGTCCACCAAACCCTCTAATAGAATTTTTGAAAAATGTCGTGGACTCACCAATAAACTTGAGAGGTGCCCTCCATGACCTCCCTAAGAATCCTGAGAAGTTTTTCCCCAAATTCATCTATGGTGAAACATGAACTGCCAAAGATCATGTCAAAGTTTTCAAGGAAATTTGCAACCAAAAGAAAATTTCTAATGAGGATGTGGTCCTTCATTTATTCCCCTATTATTTGGGGGAAATTTCTTTTAATTGGTACATTAATCTACCACCAAGTTGTATTGGATATTGGGATACTTTCAAAAAATTGTTCCTCGAACAATTCAAAACTTTCATCAACCCAACTATGATACACCAATAGTTTATATCAATTAAAAGGGACCCAGCTGAGATAGTTTCACACTTCAACCAAAACTTTCATATGGCATACTACAAGCTGAAAATGTCATACACTATACCAGTTAGAGCCACTATTCAGATTTATCTAAATGCTATGGATCCTCTTACAATGATCTTTCTAACAAGACTCCCTCTAGCTAATATTGATACATTAGACAAAGTCTTTGTGGAGGAAATCATGCTTACGAAGAAAGCCAATCCTAATAGAGGAGAAATGATGCTTCCAATGCAAGTAGTCACTACAATACCAACATACCCCATGGAAACACCCACGGTGCCTAGCTAGTTCATACCTATGAATCCAATTCCATTATAGCAGGCACCCACTCCACCAAATCATGCAATAATGTATCTAGGGTATGAGCCTCCAAAAACAAATTTATTTGAATAGAAAGCCATAGTTCCCATGGAAACAAACAATAACCTTATTTCAAAAGTTGGTCAAATGAAGAAGACTATGTCACAAATTAACAATGAATTGACACATCTTAGATTGTCACAAGGACAAAATAACAACTTCAAAAGAAACAATGTTGGCCCCTACAATAACAATTTTGGTCAAAATTACAATAGGAACTTCAATGAGAACAATAACACCAACAATTCATGAAACAACAATGGAGGAAACAACTTCAATCCTCCTGATTGCAACAATGGCTTTCAAAGGAAGAACTGACAATGGAACACCCATCCAAATAATGGAAGCATTCCTACTAACAACAACAACAATGTTCAATATGCTGATATCAATCATTATGATGATAGCCAAAATGCACTTAACAATGATGGTTCATACTATAGTGGCAATCAGGAGATGAATCAAAATTCACAGGCAAATGATAATCCTCCTCCTATACAATTCAATGCTATGCTATTGGAATCCTATGATTTTGCATAGAATACACAAGTGGAACAACCAACAAGCGAGGAATTCTCATTCTTATTTAGCCAAGAAATAGACCTTCAGCATGATGAGATGTTTTCCTTTTGTAATGACAATCAAAATATGTATAATCTAAGAAATAGGAAGGAACCTTTGATAGATGGGATTTCCCCAAGTTTGTAACCAACTCCGCTTGATCCAAGAGCAAGTAACAATTTTCCAGTAGGGAGACTAGTGTATGTAGGACAATAGAATTAGAATCAAGTGAATGTACCAATAATACTGAAGAATCCTACTTGGTCCATTGAAAAATACAATGTGGTAGAGGATTTGAAAAGGACTAAGGCCAATATGTCCATGTTTGACATGTTATAGAATTGTCCACAACAACAAGAAACTCTTATGAAGACATTAGATCATACAAAGGTTTCCCACAATACGAATATAGTTCCTCAGAAGATAGTATCTCAACAAGTGAATATTGTAGAAGTGATGCCCACTATGTTTAAAGACAAAGTTGAGGTACCTCTATTTTTTCTTAGCATCAGGATAGATTGGAAGAATCTTCACAATTGCCTCATTGATTTAGGAGCTTCATGTAACATAATGCCATAATCAATAGCTCAAAGGCTAGGAGTTAGTCCTCAACCTGCTAATTGAGTGGTGATATAGTTGGATAAGACAGAGGTAAAAGTCATTGGTGTATTGAAAGATGTATGGATATAGTTGACAATTGACCCTCAGATTTAGGATGTTATTGACATATATGTGGTTGATATCCTAGAAACATATGGGTTGCTTCTAAGAAGAGAATGGAAAAAATGTCTGAGAGGATGGTTTTCTATAGACTTAACTCAATTATGGTTGCCATGGAAAGGATTGAACAATCAAATCAAGAAAGACACTAAGCCCAAATTGAAAATGATGATTACAGATTACAATGCCCTGAATGAGATAGCATTCTTACAATCAGATTTGGGTTTATACAAACTGATGGTATTGGATATGGTTCCAACCAATACATCTCAAGATCAGAATGAGGAACCTAAGGTGCCAATACCCAAAAGTGAAACCATGACATAGTTCATAGACAATATGGTGACTAATTTACAATGTTTAGGAGAGTAAGCTAATCCCAACATCCTCCTCCTTCTAGGATTTTTTTAGTCACACAAAGTTATTCACTCTAAGTTTGAATTCTCATTATGCCAAGAAGCAGTAGAAAAGGTACTAACACACATAATGGAAAGCAAGGAAAAAATTACCTCAACAATTGAATCCATGAAAGCCAAAATTCAGTGAACTCATCCAACCTTGTTGAAAAGATTGAAGAGGAAAATGAAAATCTAAATGCATCATATAGTGATACCTCTCTAGATGGTGGAGGATTATCTTCTCCACCTCTTGGGATGATTAATGTTTAAAAGAGAAGATGTTATATGAAAGGTAAAGCATGGACTTTAGTAGTCATTTATCCTGAACCCAAAGTTGATGAAATCAAAGAATTGATAGAGGAAATCCAAGATAAATAAGAAAAGCATGCACTTGCTCTATCCACAGATCATGAAGGGGAATCATCGAGTCCTACACAAGAAAAGTTACAATGGATTCCTAAGAAATAGTCATTCAAGGCTCAATTGGAGGAGAAGTTAAGGATGAATAAGCATAAAGTTAGAAAACCTAAAGAAAATGCAATTTGGACACTCTGCTTTGATGGTTCCAGGTGCAAGATGGGAGCCAGTGCAGGTATCGAATTGGTCAACCCAAAAGGTAGGTCTTTCTATGCTACATATCAATTATAGTTTAGATGTACTAACAATGCTAGAGAATATGAGGCATTAGTTTGAGGGCTTCTCTTTGCATTGGAGAAAGGAGTTACAACTCTCATAATCAAAGGAGATTATCAATTAGTCATATTTAAAGGAAAATCCATATACTCTTGCAATGATAAAAGATTACTTGCTTATAGAAAAAGGGTATGGGATATAATGGATGAATTTTACACTTTAAACATCAAATCCATTCCAAGAAGAAAGAACATGGTAGTAGATGCTCTCGTCAATTAAGTAAGTGCTTCACAACTAGTTGAAAGAACCAAGCTGAAAAGATTTTTAGTAGAATTGGTTGCAGTTCTATCCATTCCTAATAATATCAAAAAAATTTAGGTCTTTCAAGATGATCAACATATACTAGAGTTTACCATGTACGGTCACTATTTTGAAGGACAATAAATTGATGATACACCAAATGACAAACCTAAAGATGATGGGCTTGAAGATGAAGATGGGGTTCTCAATCTAAAGACCAACACTATTCCAAAGGGAATGGTTGAACTAGAACACGTCTTTGATCATGATGAATCAACACTCAATAGAAGGGTAACTCAAGAAGAGGGATTCAATCAAAGAATGTGACTCGTACAATTTGGGTACTGATGAAGAACCAAGAATGGTACAAATAGGAAAAGTGAGCAACTCATAGGAAAGGGAAGACATGCTCAAATTACTCACCGAATATAAGGATGTCATTTCTTGGAGCTATGAGGAGTTGAAGACTTATGATCCCAAGATTATCACACATGACATCCTGCTTAAACTAGATGCCAAACCATTTCGACAAAGACAAAGACCGGTAGATCCTATCATTGAACCATTGACCATGAAAGAAGTAAAGAATTTGCTAGATGAAAATATCATATTTCCCATTCTTCATTCTACATTGCTGGCTAACTTGGTTCTTGTGTAGAAGAAGATAGGAGGGATTCGTCTTTGTGTTGATTTTCATAACTTGAACCTGACATCTCAAAAGGAAAATTACCCTCTACCCTCACTTGATGAGGTCCTACAAATTGTAAATGGTTCAAAAATGATGTAATTCATAGATGGTTATTTAGGATATAATCAGGTGATGGTTGATGAAGAAAATAGGCTAAAAATGACCTTCACAACAAAGTGGGGAACTTTTACCTACAGAAGAATGCCTTTTGGACTAATTAATATAGGAGCTACATTTCAATGAGTAATGGATGAATTTTTCAAAGGATTGATTAACATATGTATAGTCATCTACACGGATGACTTTATTATCTTTTCAAAAGATCGAAGGACCCACATTGCTGATCTAAGATAGGTATTTAATAGATGTCATAAATACAACATATCGCTCAAACTCAAGGAATGTTCATTTGGCATTGCTAAAGGAAAGCTCCTGGGACATGTCATTTCTAAAACTAGAATCTCCATTGATCCTAACTAAGTTGAAGCTATTATGAAATTAGCATCTCCATACAGTCGGAAGGAATTGAAGTATTTGTTTGGGAAAATAAATTTTGTGCAAAAATTCATAAGTAGATTTGTAGAAATTGTTCATCCCCTTAATGATTTACTCAAAAAGGGGGCTAAGATGGAATGGGTGCCTAAGATAAGGAAATAATTTGAGGATATCAAGGTTTCCATTTCAATGGCTCTAGTTTTGGTGAGTCCTAATTATGAGTTTCCTTCCAAGATCTATTCCTTTTCTTTCGAAGATTCTTGTGTAGGGATCTTTACATAGAAAAGGGAAAAGGAAGATGAAATACCAATTGCTATTATGAGTTTTCCCTTGAAGAATGCAGAGTTGAATTATTCAAATCTTGATAAACAATCCTTTGCATTAATCAAGGTAGTAAAGAAATTATGTCATTAGATACTAAGGAGCAAGGTGTATGCAATTGTACCTAATCCAAAAGTAAAGAAACTTTTGATGTAGAATGAACTCGATGAAAGGAGAGGAAGGTAGATGGCCATACTTCAAGAATTTGACTCAAAATTCAATCTATGAGATTAGTTAGATGTCAAGGGTTGTCAAAGATTATAGTTGATAACTAGGATGGAAACAAAAGGAAATTCAAGTTTATGATGAAACGACCGAATATGATTAGAAGAAGATGGATATATCACAAGTTGACATTAATCAAGGTGTGGTGATAGATGTTTGGTATCAAGACATTGTTTATTATCCTCTACAAGATCGATGTCCCAGTTGGATGAACAATTCACAATGCAGGGGACTTAAAATGAAGTGTGAATCTTATATGCTACATGACAAAAAGTTGTACAACATAAACTATGAAGGGATTTATCTAAAGTGTTTAGGCCATGAGGAAGCAAAGGAAGTCTTGGAACACTTGCATGATAAGTATCGTACATGACATGGTTCAACATAAGCAATGACCAACATGATTCTAAGATTAGGTTATTTTTGGCCCTTGATATTCAAGGACACTTTTGAGCATGTACACTCTTGCCATATCTATCAAACTAGTGCCAATAGAGAAAGGAATTTGGCAATGCCCTTACAGTCTATGTATGAGGTACACCCCTTTGCAAAGTGGGGGCTAGATTTCATTGGTCTGATCAACCCACTGTCATCAAGTAGACATGCATTTATTCTCATAGCTATGGATTACTACACATGATGGACAGAAGTGGAAACATTTAGAAATTGCAATGCTAAGGTGGTGATAGACTTTTTGGAAGAACACATTGTTACTAGGTTTGAAATGCCATTCGACCTTGTGTGTGATAATAGGTCTGCCTTTGCATCTACATTCTTGACCCAATGGGCATTTGAAAATAAAGTCATTATCAAGTTCTCTTTGAATTACTACCCACAAGGAAATGGGGTAGTAGAATCTAAAAATAAGAACTTGATCGCAGTGATAAGATGATTGTTGAAGGAGAATCCTAGGGATTGGCATACACAACTCAAATATGCTTTATGGATAGATCGAGTGAGAGTAAAAAATGCTTTGGGAACTTCTCTCTACTTGCTTGTTTATAGAAAAGAACCAATGTTTTTGCTCAACCTTAGAATTCCTATTTTGAAGTTCATGAGTGGTATGTTGAAGATGCTAACAAAGTACAAATTGGATTGATGAATCTTCTAGAATTGGGTAAGAAATGGATAGTTGCATTAGAGTACATGGCTAAACATCAAGTTGTTGCGAAAAGATGGTTTGACAAGAGAGCCATGATTAAATCATTCAGGATTTCTAACCTTGTTCTACTTTGGGATAAGGCAAAAGAAAAGTCAAGTGGCCATACCAAGTTTCAACGCTTGCGAATGGGCCCTTATTAGATTGTGAAGATTCTTGGAGAAAACACTTTTGGGCTCAGTTCCTTATGGGGGGAATTTCTTCCCTTACCTATAAATGGATAGTTTTTGAAGCATTATTTTGAAGCCTAAAAGACAAAAAATAAAATAAATTAGTTAGATTTTACTTTTGCATTTAGATTAGATTTTTATTCCTACAATGTTGTGTGTTTTCTTTCATGTTGCATGTTTGCTTTCAGTCATGTGTTTCTTTTCAAAGTTGTAATTGAGATTTTCTTGTCAATATTGGGGGGTAAGGTGTACTTGAGATTTTCTCACAAGAATTTTACCAACCACTCTTTGGGTCCAATTTCAGGAAGAGGTGTTTCTTTGTCAAAAAATTTGGACAATTGTGTGTCTTATACCAATCAAGCAACTAACATTTCTTGTGGAAATAGGGGACTTTTAGTTTGAAAATTAGAAACCTAGACCAACAAGTTCTCAACACTTTGTAAATTTAAAAGTTTGATTATTTTAGGTGCTAGTGAATTGAATTCAAAGATGATGAGGGATGATCCAAGCTTCAACTAGTTCAAATAGGAGGGGTCTCCTTGAAAGGTTGTTAAGTTCATTGTTTGGCATGAAAGTTTCTAAAAGTTTTAAAAGAGAAACACAAGGGATTTTTGCAAGTGATCGAATCCAAGAAACAACACCAATGTCCTAACTACACAATCCAAGCATAGTTAGGATACATAATTTTTAAAAAAAAAGAGAAAAGAAAATAAAAGAGAAAAGGACATGTTTTCATAGTAGAGTATCTTATATCAAAAATATTTCTTAATTGAAATTACATAGAGCAATTATTCAAATTTGCCAGAAAATTAAAGGAATGTGGCATCCCACTAAGAGCCCTCAAACTAATTCTCCCATCTGGTCAAGCAAGTGATCAATGAATAACCTTTGTGGAGATTTTGAATGAATGAGTTGGGAGGAGTGGAAGATTGTTTTAGAGTTGTCAAAAAACTTTGATAGACTACATCCTAAGGTGTCAAAGGGAATGAATACACAATGCACACACTGAGTTTGAAGGTTTCAAATTCTGAGATTTTGATTGTAAAGCCATCTAAAAGGCGCTTGAGATGTTCAAAGTTTGGTTGGTGTTTGATACACATTGGAATAAAGTTTACTGATGAAGAAATACCTTAGTCATTTCTTCCTTTCTTCAAGGCTATTTTTTATGGTCTCCACAACACACACCCCTTTCCTCATTAGGAATGGGGGCCCCTTACTTTTTTTCAAACTCCTAAACTCATAGTTTGAGAGTTAGGAAAATTATTTAGAGTTAAAGTATTAGAGTTGTCAAAAATTAGAAAAATGCAAAAAATTAGAAAAATAGAAGAATATATAAAAATATAAAAATATATAAAAATAATTTTTTCAAAAAAAATCATGTGCAAGCACACAAGCATTGGTGGAGTGCAAATCATGCACTAATTCTGAGGTGCATTGGGCATCTTGTTCGAAGGGGGGGTTATAAAACTCCCCATGTGGCCTCCGCCCATATCTTTTTTCTTTTCAACTTTGTTTCTAGGGATTTAATCACACACTCAAGGTAATCCAATGTGTGGTGGCGATTTTGTGCACCCATGCTTAGAACCTCACACATGGCGGCACTTTTGTGTGTCCACAGACATAACCCCACATGTCGTGATGCTTTTATGCACCCGTACTCACAAAACCATGCACATTGGCACTTTTGTGCACCCACACTTAAACCAACATGGGGTGGCACTTTTGTACGCCTATGCTTATAACCCTCCATGTGGGTGTACCCCACATAGTGCCTGCATGGTGCCCACATGATACCCTGCATGATGCCTATGTGGTGCATGTAGACACCTAAAAACCTTTAGAAAATAAATTATTTTTATTTTCTGAAAAATTCTCGATGACATCATCATTTATTAATTAATTAATTATTTAATTAATTAATTAATTAATTTTTATGCCATTAAATCCCTTTATCTTAATTAAAAATATTTAATTAAGGAATCCCTCCCAAAAATGTTTAAATCTTATTTAAACATTATTTCCTTATTTATTAATTATTTAATTAATAAATTGACCAAAAATCCTAAAATAAATAAAAAATTTATTTTTTTTTCCCAAAAGTTGGCCAATTTCCTTATGACCAATAACCTCTTCCAAAATCTTCTAATCCTTCTTTAATTTTGATTAAAGGCTAATCCCATCATTTCCTACCCCTAATCCCAACTCAAAATATTTAATTAAAATTAAATATTAATCCTCATGTTTATTAAAATAGTTTTAATAAATATCTCCTCAACCCAAACCCTTGAAATAAATAAAACTTTATTTATTTCCTAAAAATCTAATTTATCCTCATCCTAAGAAGTTCTAGACTCTTCTAGAAAGTCTTCATCCTCATCCTAGGAAATTCTAGACTATTCTAGAAAGTCTTTATCCTCCTCCAAAATCTAGACTCTTCTAGAAGATGTCTTTAAACCTAATCCTAATCCCCTCCTAACCTTGTCACATTCCCTAAACATGGGTTAAGACTTACTAACCCAAGCCAAAGCTAACAAATATCTCTTCCTTCACCCACCCTCATTAAATGCCATCCACTTGCCTATCCCTAAGCTAATCCTAAACCATCCTAATCCATCCTCTAATCATTTGCACAAGCCTAAGCAAGCTTAAAACCTTCCTAATCAAGTCCAAGTCGAATTTGCTCTCATCACCCTCAAAATATCTCAACCATAAAACTTTATGAAGTCAACTAGGTCATAAATGACTCTTACAAGCCCTTTTATTGCTCTTACAAGTCATTATGAGGGTCTTTATGAAGATTTTATCTCTTGAGCCTCCTTTGTTGACTCATCCTTGCCCTTTCCTCCATCCTCTCACCATGTGACATGTGTCACTCCTTGATTGGCTATAAGGAAGCACAATCCATGTGCTCTCCTCTCATGCAATCTGAGCCTTCCATAAGCTTTTTCCCATCCTTGCATCTTAGCCCTCAAACCCTCAAGCCTCTTTCCTATAAATTGGATCCTTCCCCTTTGCAAAATAACACAATCCATGAAGTAAAGTTATAATGCTATTTTGAGATCCAAATCCATACTAAAGCCATCTATCCACACCAAAAATCCACAATCATCCATTGAAGCCTTTGGAAGCATATTGAGCATACATCCTATCTTTTTAGACAAAGCTACTCAACAAGAGAGCTTCTCATTGAGAGAGCCCATTAATGGCTCATATTTTCAATTGAGAGCTCATCTTAGTCTATCTTGAAGTTTATGAATTTTGTTTAGTTTGTAGAAGCTTTATTTAAATTTGGTTTCTATTAGCATACTAACATTGCTCATATACATTTTGGCACGCCCGGTGGGACCCCGCATGGGTCATCTTCATTAGCTTTTTTAGTCAAGTTTTGTATGTTATTTGCTGATTTTGGCTAATTTTTCTTGTCTTTGTGATTGGTAGGATTGTATAAATTGGTTTTGTAGGTCCACATGAGCATGAAGAAGACAAAGGAACTCATAATCTATCTCATAGTGTTTGCAGATTTTTCAAGCTTATAGGTGGACAAAGACCTTGAAATTCTTCTTCCTCTTCTTGTCTATATTCTTCTTATTCCATCTACTTCTTCTTCTTCTTCTTGTGGGAGATCTTGGCCATTTTTTTAAGGAAGCAAAATCATACACACTTCTTTTTAGTGCTTAAAATGAACCCCCAAATCATACTTAAATTCATTGAAAAATTAAAAATTTGCAAAAAAGAAAAAATCTTTTAACAAGTGAAACTAAACCAATCTAATCATTTGCATCCTTGCAACATCAAGGTTTTAGATGCATTCATGCAAAATTAGGAACACTTCATTTTTGGGAATTTAAAAAGAACTTCAAGTTTCCATTTCAAAAGGTTCAAAATCAACACTAAGTGCACACTAAAGTTCTTTTAAAAAATCTCATGAAAACTAAGAGTCCTAAATGGTTGCCAAAATTGTCCTAAAAAGCTTTGTTATTTGTTCCAAACAAATGTCTTGTTGCAAAATCTTGAATGTTTCTTAGGTTTTTCATGCATCAAAACAATCTAGGAATATCATTTTTGGGCTTAAAACATGCAAACTAGCACACAAAATCTTGAATGAAAAGCAAAGTCCAAAGAGTCATTTTCACTTTTGAGTCCAAAACAATCTTGAATGATCTAAGGTTAAAACAAAGCACTTCAAAGTTCTTAAAACAACACACAAAATCTCAATCTTGAATGCTCAAAGGAAAAAACTTGAATGTTTAATCACTTGTCTTTGAATGCATGTTGCTAAACACAATCTTGAATGCCTAACAATCAATGAACATTGCATGGTTTTGATGCATTTTAATGACGCTCGCATTTTTTATGCTGACGAATTCTCAATTTTCATTATGTTGACGACGCTGTCAAGTTGGAATGAACATTGTATGTCCTAATCACGAGTGTCTTCAATCATAGCTTACAAAATCTAAATCATCAATTGGAAAAGAACAAGCGTGTTTTTTAGCCCAAGATCATCCAAGTCTTCTCTCCCTTTGTCGTCTTTCGAGGCCATCTTGGGTGCATAAGATTAGGATCCAAAATCTTGTCTTAGCTTTTTAGGAGGCCTGCTTGGGGATTTCATCACCCCTTGGGACGACCTCAACTCCAGCGTTCCGGCGGAGTATAAAGATTGGGAGGTGAATCCAAAGACACCTCTCTTGGGATCAAAATTTTCTCACTCGGGCTAAGCCTCAAGGAACTTTATACCCTTGAGAAGTGAAAGAGGAGAAGTGGGTTACCGCTCCTCTCGGTTGTGTGACATCTTTTTGGTTTCATCTACGGATTTGGGCCTCATGTACCTTGCATATATCGAGGACTCCCTAGCTAAACCAAATTTCATCCTTGTAGAAAGCTTCCTAAGATGTTGGTGTGTTTGACGTTCTTGCTCAAAACTTTTGTCTACTTGTTTGTTCATAGCTTTTGAATGAATGTTTTCCAATTTTGTTCGAAATCCCAGAAAAGCAAAAATCTCCCAACTCAAGGCATACTTAGCGTAGTCACTGCCTTATCAGAAAATCATCCAAGCTCCCCCGATGCAACCGAATCTATCTAGTTCTTTGCCTTAGAACAATCCCAAATCCAAAGTCCATTCAAATCATCCCCCCAGCCAGCTAGCAACTCAATCCAAAATCACCCAAGCCTTTAAAGAGTTGTTGTCACTTTGCTAGATTTTGCTATCCAATCAATCCTACCAATCAACCAATCTCACCAAGGTTATCCCTTTGACAGAGCATTGTCTAGGGTAATCTAGCTTTGTCACTTGTATCTCTCATCACCTTGAGCTAAAGGTTGGGATCCACAAGTGATCAATCTCGTGTTATGCCCATAGGATCATTAGTCTATTCTTAGGTTGACACAATCTCCACCAATCCAGCGCATAGGAAAGAAAAACTCTCACTTTTTGACAGCATACCCTTGAAGTCTTCCACCCACAAGAAAGCCAAAAATTTCCAGCAAATCCTCCTTAGGTCTGTCATACAACTTTGACTCTCCCTAGGAAATCTTTCATTAGCCAATCCAAAATCTATTCTTAATCCAAATCCAACCATGAGCTTCCGTCTTCATCCATATGCAAGACCCCATCCCCATCAAATTCATCATCAAAGCATGAAGTACCAATCCTATCATGATGTGTTTGGTCGCATTGTCCTTGCTCCCGCCACCTCCTATTCCAATGATGATGAAAATCTTGTTGACTATGACGGGTATATTGAAAGCCTTAGAACCATTCCCCCAAGCATCCCCCAAAATCCAAGAGTTATTCCAAACTATCTAGTCATGCCATCCAATATTCCAGCTTCCCCTCCATCACCCCATCAACCTAGCTTCCAATCTTCCACCCCCATCACACTAGCTATTCCTGTCAATCCACCTCCACCTTCGACACATGAGTCTCCAAGGAATCTCCTAGAGGAAATACAAGAAAAGTTGCCTCCAACAGTCGATAAGCTATGTCATCTAATACAACCATGTGAAGTAGTCAGTGATGAAGCTTCCCCATCTATAATATCACCTCCATCTCCCATAGGTATCATCCCCATACCATCCATCAAATTGCTTAAAATCCTTCCACTTCCCACAAGCATCAAAATCCCACCACCTATCAAATCCCTCCAAATCCTATCCACATCGCCTCCAAGCATTTCCCAAATCTCTCGTAATGACCCTTATGCATCCATCTTCTACTCACCCATCTCCACTACTGAATCTCCCATCTATCCATCCGCTGCCTTTGAAGAATCCATCCCTTCACCTCCTATCACACCATCCACTCCAAACCAATCCTATCAAGATCCTGCCCAAAAGCATGTTGACATCCCCCAAAGCATAAATGAAGATATCATCGTACCATGTCTTCCATCCATAGTGCAGTCACCATCTCCTCCATCTCCAAAACCTCAAGCCATATCTCCTCCACTACAAGATATCTTGTCATCCCACCAGCTACATCAAGATCCTATCCTTCCATCTCCCCCACTCCATGCTTCCATCTTACCACCTATCCAAGCTATTCCACCATCTATAATCTACCCTCTTGGTTCACTTACATTCATCCACGGTGGCCCTCTCTCAGCAGAAGAATTAAGAACAGTATCTCCCCATTGCAATACACCTAATAAATCACTTCTACCATTTTTTGCAAGCAAAAAGTTTCCTCAGCTTGTTTAAATGCTCAATCGATGGAATTATCAAGGTCAAGGTTTAGGACCACAAGAGCAAGGAATCAGAGAGCCTATTATTGCACAAAAAAATCTAGGATTTCATGGTCTTGGATATGTATCCAAAGGCTCACCATCTAAAGGTGTTGGTATACCACACCCCCAAACCAAGCCTATCTCCAAGCCCACCATGCCAGCCTCCCATCACTCCTTCAAGAAATCTTATGTCATCCACCCTCCACCATCTTTGCAACCCAAAACAACCTACCATATCCCCCCTTCATCCGCTAAATCCATTTTGGGTCCCTATGTCCCAAAATCTACCATCCTCCATCCTCCTATCAAACATCAGAAAAATCCTATTCCATCCATTTCTATGCAAGATCAACAAAGGCACATATCAGGGCACATCATCCATCATCATCCCCCTACATGCTCTTTCATATCCTCTCCATCTCACAAAGCTTCTCCTAACCATCTTCCCAAAGCTTACCACAGCAATGTGAATGCCAACTTCAAAATGCATAAAGCTAAAAATCCACATCCTAGGCAATCATATGTCTATTCTAAAAGACATACTCCAAAAAGGAAAAATCCAATCAAAGAATGCAAAACAATGCAAAAGCCTATGAAAAGAAAATCCAAAACCATGTGGATCCCCAAGAAAAAAGTTGAAACCCAATGCATAATGGCATCCACCATTGCTAATCCCCCATCTAGTGACTCATGTCCCCCATGTCCTAACTCCATCTTGGGTGCCTATATCCCTAAGAACGCTTCCACAAATCCTCCATCACGCCCGCATCTACCATCTATCCCCCATATGCTCTTTTCACACCCATCCCAACATGTGCCAATGTTGCTCTTGCAAGCATCCCCATATCATGCTCCTTTCCAACCTTTTCATCCCTCCATCTCCTACCATCAATCCCATCTAATCCGATCTATTGCATAAATCACACATCCGGTGTACCAACAGCTAGCAACAAAATTGAACATTCCAACAGCCAGTGAAAAATCCCAAAAAAGCCAAAATAGCTGAAGAAAGCCAAAATCATTCCAGCTAAGTCCAAAGTCAAAAAGTCAAAAAAGAAAAGAAAAATAAAGCGTCCACTGGTGAAAACTTGGCAATTCAAGCGCCTTGGACAAGTACCATGATGAAAACTTGGCAAACAAGCATCATGCGTAATCTAGCCATCCCCAGCTTAGCCTATCATCCTCATGCTTTTGGTCACATCTTTCCATCCAGCTCCATCTTCCAATCTATCCACCTATCCTCCATCCTCCAGCTTCCATCTCACACCATCCACTAATCTTATGCAGCTTCAGCCAATCATCTCAGCTATCATCCATCTCCCTAGCCCCTTCGACTTTTTTCATCCTAGCTTCAATCCTATCACATCCATCATAAGACCTCCTTCCACATGTTATCTTCTGATTGGGGGCACTATATTCCTTGGAGATCTTGTCTTGTCCATCCTCCCTTTTCATTGGTATCTAGCTCTAGGCTATCCTCATGCAAACCCAATGTCATCTCTTTATATCCATCATAATCCTAGCTATGTACCATCCTATCGAGCCATCTCATCCTGCTCCTCTAGCTATCCTTGGTCACAAAATCTCTCATCATCATTGGATGCATCCTGCCAAATCCATATCTTTTGCTATCAGCCCACCCTTAGCTTTCGCATCTTGCACAACATCGAACCATCCCGCTATCCTATCATCCTGATCTTTTGCCTGCTTGTAACTATCTTGGTCCATTAGCTTGTACCATATCTTGATTAGCTCACTTGTAAATATCTTGGTCTATCAGCTTGTACATTCTCTTTAGCTTACTACCATTGTATCTATCTAGCGTTCGTGTTAGTTCATCCTTGATCAACATCTTGCACCCATCGCACATCTTGGTTAGCTATTCCAATGCATCCTTTAGCTAGATTTCCTATCACCAAAGTGTTATCTTTCTTAGTTCAGCTTGCCAGACGCATCACTCATCCAAATCCACCAGCTTCGGTGCTCTCCGATAGGTCCTTGCAGGATATAGCTTTCCTCATGTCTGATCTTGGTCCGTTAGTACCTCGTCCTACCCATCTCGTTGGCAAACGGTTCTCTTTTGGATTTTCACTTTCTTTTGATTTGGGATCTTCCCTTTTGGGTCTTGAAGTATCTTTTCCAAGCAATCTCCTTGTTTCCTCCTCAAGGTTGCCATGATCTTCCATATCATGGTATGCTGCGAATGGGGCAATTAGAGCATAAGGTCTTGATCAAGTCTTTCGTTTGTTTTTCTTTTCTGCTTGTGGGTTCTCCAGTGTCGTTTCCACGCTGCTTCCTCTAGGATTCATGTGTGATGTTGGGGCAATCCTTGTGTGTTTGTTTTGGGTTAGTTTGTCAGTCCTCTGGATGGTTGGTGAAAAGGCCTTGATGTTCTTGGTAACCTTGGCAATTAACCAATAGTCCTATAGCAAATCTAGTGCTCAACTACATGGTGGTACTTCTCTTTGAAGTATCCCCCCGCTCAAAAAGCTTCAATGGTTTTCCTTCATCTCCATTATCCCCCATCCATATCCAGCATCCGTCTCTCCTACCCCAGCTGATGCATCAATATCTCTTTGAATCACTCATCACTCTTAGCTTTAGTGATCCACAATCCTAGTCTTAGGGATCCACCAATCCAAATCAACCCACCAAGCCTCATCTTTCGAGATCCACAATCCTAGTCCTAGGGATCTCCGAAACCCATCTTCCGCCAATCTAACTCTTTGAAATCCTATTGCATCATCCTTATAATCCCCTCATCCATCTCCCTATCCTGGATTCTTTTTTATAGCGCTCCGCTCCTTCATCCTCTGCAATCCCTAAGGTCTTAAGCTTGCTTCCTCTTGTGCATCTGATTCTCTTTTATCATTCTCCCATAGTGAGAGTTTGAGCTAATTCAGCCCCTTCTCTTTGCCAATCTGAGTTTCCTTGCTCATCCCAGATTCTTGTACTTTTTCAAGAAGCCACCAAGCCTCGCTTTCTCTCCCCGCTGCCTTCTTGAGGGGGCATCTCATAGTCCATTCTCTCCTCTTCTGCTCTAGCCTTGGGCATCTTATTTTCTTATCTTTGATGTCATGCCACTTGCGGCATCACATCAAAGAGGGGCAAAATGTAGACACCTAAAAACCTTTAGAAAATAAATTATTTTTATTTTCTGAAAAATTCTCGATGACATCATCATTTATTAATTAATTAATTATTTAATTAATTAATTAATTAATTAATTTTTATGCCATTAAATCCCTTTATCTTAATTAAAAATATTTAATTAAGGAATCCCTCCCAAAAATGTTTAAATCTTATTTAAACATTATTTCCTTATTTATTAATTATTTAATTAATAAATTGACCAAAAATCCTAAAATAAATAAAAAATTTATTTTTTTTTCCCAAAAGTTGGCCAATTTCCTTATGACCAATAACCTCTTCCAAAATCTTCTAATCCTTCTTTAATTTTGATTAAAGGCTAATCCCATCATTTCCTACCCCTAATCCCAACTCAAAATATTTAATTAAAATTAAATATTAATCCTCATGTTTATTAAAATAGTTTTAATAAATATCTCCTCAACCCAAACCCTTGAAATAAATAAAACTTTATTTATTTCCTAAAAATCTAATTTATCCTCATCCTAAGAAGTTCTAGACTCTTCTAGAAAGTCTTCATCCTCATCCTAGGAAATTCTAGACTATTCTAGAAAGTCTTTATCCTCCTCCAAAATCTAGACTCTTCTAGAAGATGTCTTTAAACCTAATCCTAATCCCCTCCTAACCTTGTCACATTCCCTAAACATGGGTTAAGACTTACTAACCCAAGCCAAAGCTAACAAATATCTCTTCCTTCACCCACCCTCATTAAATGCCATCCACTTGCCTATCCCTAAGCTAATCCTAAACCATCCTAATCCATCCTCTAATCATTTGCACAAGCCTAAGCAAGCTTAAAACCTTCCTAATCAAGTCCAAGTCGAATTTGCTCTCATCACCCTCAAAATATCTCAACCATAAAACTTTATGAAGTCAACTAGGTCATAAATGACTCTTACAAGCCCTTTTATTGCTCTTACAAGTCATTATGAGGGTCTTTATGAAGATTTTATCTCTTGAGCCTCCTTTGTTGACTCATCCTTGCCCTTTCCTCCATCCTCTCACCATGTGACATGTGTCACTCCTTGATTGGCTATAAGGAAGCACAATCCATGTGCTCTCCTCTCATGCAATCTGAGCCTTCCATAAGCTTTTTCCCATCCTTGCATCTTAGCCCTCAAACCCTCAAGCCTCTTGCCTATAAATTGGATCCTTCCCCTTTGCAAAATAACACAATCCATGAAGTAAAGTTATAATGCTATTTTGAGATCCAAATCCATACTAAAGCCATCTATCCACACCAAAAATCCACAATCATCCATTGAAGCCTTTGGAAGCATATTGAGCATACATCCTATCTCATTGAGAGAGCCCATTAATGGCTCATATTTTCAATTGAGAGCTCATCTTAGTCTATCTTGAAGTTTATGAATTTTGTTTAGTTTGTAGAAGCTTTATTTAAATTTGGTTTCTATTAGCATACTAACATTGCTCATATACAGTGCACACTACATAGTCCCACCCACCATCTCTCCCCAAAGAAAGCACCCACCACTATTGAAAACTTGTGCCGGCTGCACTATTCAAAACTTGCATTGGTGACATTCAAACCTTGCACACAATAGCATCACTTGAAACCCATACGTGTCTCCTTGGTGGCATTGTGTGTGCCCCTTATTTAGGCATTCTGTGTGCTCATCCTTGGTGGCACTCCTTACACATTTCCATACGTGCACAAATTTTTTAAAAAAAATTGTAAAAGAAAAAAAATAATAATAAAAAGGGATAAAATGCAAAAAAATATAAAATACCCAAATGGGGCATTTTTTTATGCTCATTTCAATTCATAGTATTTACGTTTTATCTTTGGACTAATAAACATTTTTCTCACAATGTGCAGGTGATTAAATGGTTTCCACATCTAGAGCAACACCCAAAACTATTAGCTTCAAATTCTAAGGTGTACCCTCGAAGTCAAGATTTCGTGATGACCACATAGAGATCAAAGATACCAACCTCAAACACATGGATTAAGCAGAATTCCTCAAAATTTGCAACAAGCCCACCAAGAGATCAAATCTTGTATCTTCACTGATTCATTCTGAGTTAGTGAACATAGCTTCACATCCCATGTCAGTACAATCATCTAAACTAATCATGGCCCTATCATAACATTTTGTTCCTGATCAAATAATAGTCAAGAGCATTACAGGAGAGGTTGTGTTGGACCTATGACCTAACAAAATTGAAAGGGTCTTTCATCTTCCAAGAGCATATCAATTCATCTGACTCTCCCATGAAACAACTAAAAGATGGTACAAGAAGCATCAACAAGAGGCCATTGACATCATACAATCCTCTTACCTCATTGAGAAGCCTCCTCAAGGAAAGATAACACGTAGGTTTGATATGAATCAGGGATACATGAAGGAATACATTAGATACTCTATCATTATCCTAAGCAGAGTCATGGGCTTACCCATGGTGAGTCACCTTAGCACCTTCATGGTTGACTTCATTGAGACCATCAGACAGGTGAACATACCACTAGACTAGGCCACCACACTAAGTGAAAACTTTTGTGAACAATTGAGGATGGTAAAGGAAAAGAAGAAGTTTTACATGACTCCTTACATGGTGTACCTACTTGTAGCAAGGGTGAAAAACTATCCTAGTTTTTATAGGAGAAGTAGTATGAAGGATCACAATGCCTGGTCATAAATAGTCTACCCTCAGCTAGTGAAGAAGAAACTCTCAGCACAAAGTAATGAATACAGAATCGTTAATGATGCGTTCATATTTGCAATCATTCAATTCATTGAGGGTGCCTATGGGAAGAGGTTATCTAATGAAGCCAAAGCACAGATTACAGCTCTTGAAGCTTACTTTATCCAGTTCAAGATGTTCACCTATTTGTGGGTAGTTGATGCATCCATCAATCCTAAGAAATTCCCAAGATACCCAAGTGACAAAATAGTGTTTTTGGAGATTTCTTTACAAATTGAGTTAGCCTATGAGAAGATAAAGAGACAAGGGAGACCTTTTTGGGCATGGCCATTAGTCATTAGACCATATCAGGTGAAGCAAAATAAGGATATTTCATCAAATGGGAATGGGAGAATTATCCCTTGGAAGAATACAACTCTCCTCGACCCAATTTTGATAATGTTGGGAGAGTAGAGAGTCTAGTAAGAAAGGTCTTCCTCATTTGATTCATTGAGGGAGCCTATGGGAAGAGGTTATCTGATGAAGACAAAGCACAGATTACAACTCTTGAAGCTTACTTTATCTAGTTCAAGATGTTCACGTATCTATGGGTAGCTAATGCATCCATCAATCCTAAGAAATTCCCAAGATACCCAAGTGACAAAATAGTTTTGTTGGAGATTTCTTGACAAATTGAGTTAGCCTATGAGAAGATAAAGAGACAAGGGAGACCTTGCTGGGCATGGCCATTAGTCATTGGACCATATCAGGTGAAGTGAAAGTAGGATATTTCATCAAATGGGAATGGGAGAATTATCCCTTGGAAGAATACAACTCTCCTCGACCCAATTTTGATAATGTTGGGAGAGTAGAGAGTCTAGTAAGAAAGGACTTCCATCATGAGGATGTTGTTGAAGATCACTAGATGAATGTCATGGTAGATTGTAGTGATCGATCAAGAAAGTACTATACATACTTCATAAATTCTTCAAGATTTTGGGCTCACATGTAATTATTAATTATAACCCTAAAGAAGTTAAAAAAATTGTATAAAAGGGCTTAGGGTTAGGGGTTGTTTCATAAGCTATGATGAAAAATTGGTTTTTGTGGCAATATTGAGCTATAAGGGATTACAGATTGTAATTAGGTTGTAATCACTAGATCATAAAAATATTGGACTTGTTGTTTGGTGGACATAGCCCAAGTATTGGGTGAACCACATTAAATCTTGGTGCCTTGTGTTCTTTTCTATGTGATCTATTATTTTCTATTATTGGTTATATTTGCATGTAATTGTTGTTTCTATCTGTGGTTTAATCCTAACATGCCACAAATGACTACAATGTCTGCATTAGGGACTATTGTACGATGACTTTGTATCTAGTAGAAAAGGCTCTCTAGTTGAGCATCCCAAAGAAGATAAAGCAATAGGATTCTAAGGAGTTACTAGATCCCCTGTTCAACGCAGACAAAATTGGAGAAAGACTCATTATGAATGCTGAGGTTGATAGGGGCGAGGCTAATAATATTAATCATCGTGTGAGTCATGTCATCAGAATGGTAAAGGATTGGATCAAGAAACTTTTTCCACTTGATCCAATTTTTGACATGGTGACCTTCCATGCACATGCTCG
The DNA here is from genome assembly GCA_028749045.1 of Cupressus sempervirens. Taxonomy (NCBI): domain Eukaryota; kingdom Viridiplantae; phylum Streptophyta; class Pinopsida; order Cupressales; family Cupressaceae; genus Cupressus; species Cupressus sempervirens. The sequence goes on from CM053785.1 coordinate 280,290,378, forward strand.
CCCAGAAAGGGGTAGAGGGAAGAAAGTCACAATTACTACCTTTCTGGCCCAATCTCCTATCAGGCCAGAGACAGTGTACCACCTTGATTGCTTAGTTGGATATTATCACCCTCTTGAGAAGAGGGGAAAGAACAAAAGAAAGATGACCTCCTTGTAGAGGATTCAGGTAGAACAAGTGCCTCCCTAGCCATAGGAACAAAGTCCACAAGGGTCCCAAGATACTAGAGCTACTCAAGTCTATGATGAACCTCAATTGCCTCCCATTGTACCTAACCAACTAGAAGAGGGAGAGATTCTATAAGTCTCCATTACTATTGCATAAGAAGAGCTAGCTTCTCCTTCTATCCTAAAGAAACATAAGAAAAGGATTAAGATTTAGATGAAGAAAAGGCAAAGGATCAGTAGAAGATTACTGCCTAATCCATCTATTCCTAAAATCATTCTAGAAGGAGATGAAGAGGAGGAGGAAGAAGAATAAAAAAAGGAAGAGGAACAAGTGCCTCTATAGGGAAGAACTCAGCTAGCAAGAGCCACAGAGTTGTATAGGAGAAAGAGTGCCATGGGTGCCCCACCATCCACTCAAGCAAAACACTTAGAACACTCTTCTTCAAAAGATGAAATACAATAGTGGGTGGATGAGCAGAGTGAAGAAAGCAATGATGTTTTATCAATGTTAGATTTTGATTTCATGACTGTAGGTATAGATTTGATTGGGGATAAGATTAGGGACACCCCTACAAGTGAACCTCAATAGGAAGAGTGGACACGGATGCAACCAGATACATAGGGTCTTGATCTTACCCTTCATCTCCACCATGAGTTATAATTGTAGAATAGGGTTTTGATCTTACTCCTCCATCTCCATCACAAGTTGTAGTGGTAGAACACGGCCCAGTGACTCCTCTACCTCAAATTTTTGAGGAAGAATAGGTTCAAAAGGAGCCATCATCAAAGGAGAGACCCAAAAAAATGGCAACCAGTGAAGTGTCAAAAGGACAAATACTGCAATACTCTCAACCACTTTCCCAAGACACTGAGGTTCAGGTTACAAGGTCTACTAAGACTGAGGCTACAAAAGGAGAGCCCTCATAATAGGAGACGACTTTGAGCAAGAGTGACAAAGGGAAGGAAGTTGTAGAACATACTCCTTTGTCATCAAGAGTTAGGTCCTCATTAGGACACATCCATATATGGATCCAAAAGGAAATAATGAGGAGTGCTAAGCCTCAATTCTATGCTTCAAAGGAAGAAATTTGTGACATTGCAGAGATTTTGAATAAACTCGAGTCTCCATCACATGAGGCAGCACCATTGGCATTTGTCACTAGCATAAGGAACCAAGATTTATTTACACAAGTGGCTCTCCCTCCTAAAGGCATAGATGCAAAAGGCCTTAACCTTGAGGATTATGAATTAAAGGATGTTATGTTGGGAAGACCTACATGGGATTTAGCCTAAAAAATGATGTCTATAGGAGTCAAAGAGGTTCTTAAGTACATGGAGTAGGATGAGATTGAACTCTAAGCACTTTGAAGGAAGGTTGAGATCCTAAAAGGATATCTAGCTGAAGTTGTTGGTCCTCTTGATCCTAAGCACCCCGAGAAAACTCTGAATACCATACTTAGAGAAGGGGGAGGTGTGCAACTTGATCTATTTGTGAAGGCTTGTTAGGAATGGCGAGAAATTTTTGAGGAGAAAGGTGTTACAATCATCATAGGGAATTTGAAGTTACTATATGCTACACAAGAAAATGTGAATAAGATTGTATCAATTTTGAAGCAGGACTTCAATATCATGGATGAAGTACAGGCCTGGAGTAAGGATTTGCAAACTCTACAAGCCATAAAGGGCCAAAGATATTAGGTTTTGATTGATGTATATAAAAGAGAAGAATTGGATATGATTAGTGATTGGATAGAGAAAATAGTGGATAGGAATAAAGTAATGGAAATATTATATGAGGAGATTCATCAGCTCAAGGACCAAGCCCAAGAGAAAATTTTGGAAGTAGAGAGACATTATAGTGATGCATGCTTGGATATTTTTGAAGATGAGGAACCAGAAAAGTTGTTACCTATAGAGATAGTAGTGGATAATTTTAGGAAGATTTTTATGGAGGTTGCTGATGATGAGGACATTTGACATGCTTTCAGGATAAAAGAAGCCTTGTTAGAATTGGATAAAAAGCTTGGAGATTTCGCTGACACTTGGATTGAGGTAGACAATTACAAGAAAAAGGTCAAAGATAAATATGAAGCTTTAGATGTCTTGAATGTGGCTAAGATTGCTAAGATGATAGAGAAATTCAAGGGCAAACATCAAAACATAGGTTTGGGATGAAGAAGAACAAAACCTGGATGCCCGAATTTCATTTTTGACATAGTAAAATTTTGAGATTTTTGACCTTGTCAAGCTTCGCAGCTCTGTAGCTCCATAGGTCTATAGGTGCATAGGTCTATAGGTACATAGGTCCATAGCTTTGCAATTTAGAGGTGCACTAAAAATTAACAACTTGTTCCAAAAATAGTGCTTTCTATCCAACAAGAATGCATTTTGACGACAGTTTAACTTCAACACACACCTAGTAAAGGAAAAGATTCTATTTTTGGCACCTCTAGATGCTCCTATTTTGATTGAAGTCTTCCTCCTACTTTATTTGTCATGTTTTCTTTTTCTTTTTGACTTGTACAGGGTTGATGCATCCAATTAATGAATAAAATATGGATGGAGTCCCTCTAAGCACTAGATTAATTGTTAGTTCATATATATTTAGTTTTTTTTTAATGTTTTAAAAGAATTTTATTGCATGAATATATCTCTCACTGTCTATACAAGTTGAGGAGATGATCTCTTATAAATACCCCATTATAATATGTAACATAGGCCACCGTTATTATGCAATAAAATTATACTTTTGGTGCTTGCACTTGGAGTGTAGTGATTTTTTCCTAAATGTGTCATTGTTTTGAAAATTTTATTCATGAGATTGTGATTGAGCCAAAGGTTTATTGGTTGTTTCTAGTTGTGCAATCTTTTAGTTCTGATGTTTGCTACAGATTTACAAATTCTACTAACATATCTAGCTTAAAAAGAGATCATCAACTTGTGCCTGCATAACTCTTTGTCTAGCATGAGTGCACTTTTTGTGGCATTGCAATTTGATGAAGAGTGAAATATCATATGATTGTTAAAATTTCTCATCGATGATTGCATCATTGGATTCTAGGAAGCACTGCTCCTATTTTCATTGGTTTCCTAATGATTTCTTCAAAAGTTTAACTCATAGTGTGTTATTTTCTATAGCTTATATCCATTTAGGATTTTAAATTTCATGTTATTTCAATTCCATGTTATTTTCTTTTAGTTTCATTATTTTCTTTTATAACCCCTTGTTAGAATAGGAACGCATTTTAGTTGCATTGTTAGAATTGCATCCATTGTTCTCTTGTGTATTATTTTGAGATAGTGAATAGATTTACTTCATTTTGAGATCATAATAGAACCAGAAAAGGCATCCTCATGAATAATCAAATTTATCTTCAACTGAGCAGATTTTGGTACATCACTAGACAAAAATTGAACCTTAGAGCTAATCCCCAAAAGAGTAGCTTTTCAAGAGAGGAATTGCGCAATGGATTACTACCATTGACCTCATGCATAATGACCACCCATCAATAAGTTAAATCAAAGACAAATGAAGTGGGTTGAATACTTGCAAAGTTTTACATTTGTGATTAAACATAAGAGTGGAGTCACTGAACAAGTTGCTGATGCATTCAGTAGAGGACGTTCTTTGCTAATTGAGATGAAGGTTGAAGTTATTGGTTTTGATGACATGAAGGAGTTGTATGACATTGATCCTAATTTTTTTGAGATGCAGAGAGAATGTAGAGTACCTAGTTTGACAAAACAAATAAGTAAGTTTGATGAGTATTTTATTCAAGAAGGTATGTTGTTTAAGGGTATTCATTTGTGTATTCCAAAGAGTTCTGTGAGGTTGAATTTGATTAAGGAAAATCATAGTGGTGGATTGGTTGGACATTTTGGAATTGACAAGAAACTAATTTTGTTAAAGGAAAAGTATTATTGGCCTAGATTTATAAGAATATTTAGAAGTTTGTGAAGAGTTGTGGAGTTTGTCAAGTTGAACAAGGAGTAAGTTAGAATACTAGTTTGTATAAACCTATTTATGTTCCTGAGAAACCTTGGAGTGACATCAGTATCAATTTTGTTCTTGGATTGCCTAAAATAATAAAGGGATATGATTCAATATTTGTTGTTGTGGATAGATTCTCTAAACTATTTCATTCTATACCTTGTACGAAGACATCAGATGCTAAGCATGTTGTTGAGATTTTCTTTAAAGAGATCTCCAAATTGCATGGATTACCAAGAAGTATTATTTTTGATAGAGATAGTAAGTTTGTTGGTCATTTTTGGAGGACTTTGTGGAAGAAGATGGGTATTGAATTGAGGTTTAGTTATACATTCCATCAACAGACAAATGGACAAATAGAGGTTGTGAATAGAAGCTTGGGTAATTTGTTGATATTCTTAGTTGGGAATGAATTGCATAATTGGAAGATAGTATTAGCACAAGTTGAGTTTGCATATAATGATTTTTTGAATAGGAGTATAAGGAAGACACCTTTTGAGATAATTACTCAAATGAAAACTAGAGGAGTATCAGATTTAAGGGATATTGCCAGTGAAGAAAAGAGAAGTGATGCACAAGAAGATTTTGTTGATTTTATGGAGTCTTTGCACAAGGAAGTGAATTTGAAGTTGGAACAAAGTAATCAGAAGCATAAGGAGAATGCTAATAAGTATAGAGGACATCATGTTTTTGAAGTTGGTGATGAGGTGATGGTTCATTTGAAGAAGCAAAGATTTCCTATTGGACCATATAGTAAGCTGAAGATGAAGAAGTTTGGACCTTGTAGGATCTTGAAGAAGTTTGACAATGGTAATTCTTATGAATTTGAGTTACTCGATGACATGGATATATCTCCTATATTAAATATTGCTGATTTATAGAAGTATCATGAGTTAGATGATGAAGTTGATGTTTAGATGATTATCGTAAGAAGCATATTGAAGAAGTTGAACAAATATTGGATCAGAGAGTTGGTAAGAGCACAAGATGAAATGATTGTTATGAGTATTTAGTAAAATGGAAGAACAAACCAATGGAAGATGCTACATGTATTTCCCAATATAAGTTGGATTCAGCTCAGGTTGTGACATCTCAATGATTCTAGAGAATCATTTCTTTCAACCTCAGTTGCCTGATCTAGGATCATCTTGGGTTTCATGGATATCCTGTATTTCACTGATTCACTTAGCTCTGCCAAGTTCCAATTTCTTGCATTGCCAAGTTTCTATATTTGCTAAGTTCATAGTTCTTGCCAAGTTATCATGTGGTTTCCAATATCCTCTAGTTGTTGAACATTACTGAGTTCCTTTGGTTTTTGAGTGTAGCCAAGTTCCTTTGGTTGTCGAGCATTGCTGAGTTCCTTTGCTTTTCAAGTGCTACTAAGTTCACAGAGTTGCAACATTTTTTGGATTCTTTGATTGCCAAGTTGTTTGTGTGTGGTTTCATGTTGAAGATGAAGTTTGAATTTAATTTAGTGATAGGTATCTATTGGGGGCCGACTTGTGAATTATTCTAGCATTTAATATGAGAGTTTATTTTTTGTAATTGAAATGAGCTAACTTTTTGCCATGTATGTATTTAAGGAGGTCTTTGGTAGAGTGTTAGACAAATTTTAGATGGTATAAGGGTAGTAGGAGTAGAAGCAAGCTAAGATGTGAAGTGTGATATTTGAATTTTGAATTGAATTGTAATGTTGACCATAACTCAACAGGCGTCATAATTGGGCATGTATCGTATATCTTTGATGAATATATGAAGGCATTTGTTTCTCTATCTCCTGAGTTTGTTTTTATTTGGTGTTTGTTTTACATTGTGTTTACTCTTGCAAGTGGTTGAGCACTTGGATGTTCCTTTGGCTCTAGTTATCTCATCCCTCCCTACATCACTTATATATATTCTCTCCCTCTTTGACAACAATGCCAAATACATTAGCTCTTTTGGCTTCATTCTATTCATACATCTTGATTATGTGGATAACTACATGTCAAAGCTAAATTATTTCATTTGTACATGACTAATCTTTTATGTTGTTCTCCTTCATTTCTTTACTCGACTACCTTAGACATCTCCTAAAGTAGAATTGTCTGCATCAATGTGCAAGGTATTTTGATCAACACATTTGATGTAATGCCTCTTTATAGTTTAAGTTTTTTTACTTAGGGGAATCACCCCCAGTTTACCTCTAAGATATTCATGAGCATCTTTAGGTAATTCTTAGGGAATATGTCAACAATTGGTTCTTGTGTATGTATATATTCTAACTTCACTCTTTTATCTTGAATTAGTTATATGAATTAGTGATACTTCATAGCAATGTGCTTAGTTTTTTTGTGCATCATAGGATTCTTTGATATATTGATAGCACCTATTTTATTGCAATAGATAACCACTCCATCTATCATTTCTTCCTTCATTCCTTCTAAAATTGCTTGATCCACATGATGTTTGAACATTTTACTACAACTACCACATACTTGTCATTGAATGTTGATTGGGAAATGCAGTTATGTTTCTTTCTTTTCCATGACACCAATCTCTTTTCTAGAAAGAATGCACCTCCACTATTTGTTTTCTTTTCATCAATATTTCCTACCCAATCAAAGTCATTGTATACCATTAGCTCAAATCTATCACTCCTCTTGTAATAAAATCTATAGTCTTTCGTACCTTTTAGATATCTTAATAGATTTTTTATGACCATAATATGATTTTTCTTAGGATTTTTTGAAAATATAGCAACTCTCCCAACAACTAATGCAATATCAGGTCTACTATGAATGACATATTGCAATTTTCCGATCATTGATTTGCATATTGTTTGGTTCACATCACCAAATTAATCACTTTTAGATAACTTATGTCCTATAGACATAGGTGTTCTCACTGGTCTAGATTATTCCATTCCAAATGTTTTCAGTATCTCCTTGATAAATTTGGATTGAGTAATAAAAGTACCATATTTCATTTGACATACTTGCAAGCCAATAAAGAATTTGATTTAACCAAACATTGACATCTCAAATTCCTTCTTCATTTCATCAACAAATGATTTGCATAATGCTTCTTTTCCTCCAAATACAATGTCATCAACAAAAAATTCAGATATCAATACCTCATTGTTCTTACCAGTATTTAAGTATTGACTACTATTATCATTTTTTCCTTTCAAAAAAAATCTTCACCAAGTAATTTTGCAATTTTTCATACCATGCTCTTGGTACTTGTTTCAATCCATATAAAGCTTTGTTCAGTTTATATACCATATTATTCTTGCCTAAGTCCAAAAATACTTCAAGTTATTCTATCAATGCTTCTTTTTCAAATATACCATTCATAAATGATGGTTTGACATCCATCTGATAAACCTTAAAGTTTTTGTAGGCTAAATATGGAAGTAGAGTTCTGACTTCTTCTAGTCTTGCTATGAGAGCTAAAGTTTCTCGATAATCAACTCCTTCTTCTTGATCATATCCTTTTCATACTAATATATCCTTGTTCCTAGTAATAACAATTATTTAATTGTATATTTTTATTGATGTTACACAAATGTTATACTCTAATCGAGCATTGTTGGTGCACAAGCACCTAGGGGTAAGGTAAAATCCTAAAACAATGTTTGGTTTGTAAATGGTTCAACCAACCATTTAGAGAATAAGGACTACATATAAAATCCTAGGTTAGTCTTAGGATGTGTTGTTAGGTAAGTGTGGAGTGGAAGTCAAGTTTTGACCAACTAGGTCCTGACAAGCATAAAAATTGCTCAAGGTGACTCTATGAGGAAAAACTTGAAAAAAAAAGCCTAAAATGGGAAAATAAGTTCTAAAAGCAGGTCATTAGAGTTCGTAGATTTAATTTATGAAGGTGAAACCAAAACAGTCAAATTTGGAGGCTTAGATTGAAAAATTCACTCATTGAAAAAGTCACTCATTGATAACTTTACATTTTTTGCAAAATTGCAATAGCAACTTTTGTATAGTTTTGGAAAATGGGAAACATGGGTAGTTATGGCTTGAAACTAAGGAGAAGGTGGTTAGAAGATCCTATAATAACACCTTCTAGCTCATTTCCATGGGTTGGACATACAATGGTACGAACAAAATATGCATGAATGAGAGTTTTTCTTGATAGAAAATAGAGTTTGGAGGATTGGGAAAAGAAAATTGAATGAATATATTAATATTTTTAATTGAGTAGTTTCTTAAGATCATGTATTAATTATTTTCATATTTTTTTGATCTTGAGAATTTATTTTGTAGGGTTTACAAAATTTGTTAAGTTTTCTATTCCTACTGTCCAGTTTTGGATAACCAACACTCAAATGGCTATAGCTTGAACTTCCATGGTCAAAACACCATGGTCTAGGGAAATTGAGTAATAGCCCCTATACATTATGTATATAGTTATTTTTTGGGTTTGTGGAAGTTAAGAAGCTAATTTTACATGTGAGCCCTAGGCAAGCAAGAAAGGCTTGGTAAGGTGCAAGGAAAGCTTGCAATGGAATTTTGGTGTGAATAGAGGATTGACATGTACCAATATTAATTAGGAAGTGATAGAATAGGATACTAGGGGTCCATAACTTAGAGGAGGGGGTAGATGAGGATTTTGGAGCAATTAGAGAAAGTTTCATTGTCGTTATCTTTGAAATATTTAAAACAAGGGTTTTCAGGGGTAGTACCATACAAACACCATAGAGGCCTAAGACCTAGAATATATTCAAGCTTAGGTCATTAGAAATAAAATCTCTCAAGCCCTCAAGAGTCCTTTTAAATATTTTTTGGGAATTTTTCCTTGTTTTTAGGAGGTCTAATAAGGTCTCCTAAGGGCTACAAGGGTAAACAAGGAAAATTAGAGTTGTGGGTATGGTAGACTTACCCAAAAGATGAAGAATGAAGAACAAAAAGCATAAAAAACCATAGCAAGATGGTGTAAACTTGATTTTGACTCTTTGAATGCATTTGGTGGAGCTTTGGCTCACTAGGTCAAAATGTACATAGTTGGGGTTGTTGAGTGAGAAGGAGTGAAGCCTAAGTTGATTTGTGAGTTTCTTGGAGAGAGGGGATTGAAAGTGAGTCATATAGGTTGGATTTGGGATAGGAAACCTTGGTAGGAGAAGAGTAGCCTTGGTAGAGTACAAAATCTCTAGAGTGAAGAAGCTCCTTATCAAACTAGTATCAGAGCCATTAGATTGTGGCTTGTGGTTGTATGTTGTATTCAACTTAATCAAGTGGGTCTTCAAAGATGTTTACCAATGCAAAATTTGCTAAGGAGGTATATGAGAAGAAGAATCACATGGATGAGAAAACAAAGCTTCTTGATGAGTCCATATAAGAGATGAAAGTTAAGTTGAAGGAAATGAAAGATGTAGCCTAGGAACAAAAGCTAAAGACTTTAGTAAGGGTAAAGAGAAGGTGAACTTAGAGGATGAAATGCCTAAACCTGATCCTCCACTTGGTGAGCAAGAACTCTTCCTCAAAGAACTCAAGGAATTTTGAGGAAAGAGTCTTGAAAATGTTTCATTATTTCATGGAAAGATGGATGTAGAGGTGGTCCTAGAGTGAATTAAGAGTACTAAAAACTAATTTGAATGTGAAGGGACAATAGAGGCTCAAAAAGTGAGATTTTCTAAGTGAAGATTGAAGGGACAAGTACTTACTTGGTAGAATTTTGTGCAAGTGGAAAGAGAGAGTGAAGAGAAGAAACCAATAGCCAATTAGAAGGCTATGGTAGAAAAGGTAAAGGAAACCTATTTTCTAGAAGATTATGAGATTTAGATTCATAAGAAGAGGAAGAATCTCAAGCAGAAGGATCTTGATGAAGCTACCTACACTAAGGAGTTTCAAAAATTGGCTTGAAGGTCAAGGGTATAGGAGGTAGAGAGAATCAAGGTGGAAAGGTATTTCAATGGCCTTAAGTTGTCTATCCAGGGTCAAATGAGATTATTTAGTCTCACCATATTGCAAAGTTGTTAACAAATGGCTAGGAAAGTGAAAGACAAATTGAGGAAGAAAGGGGACTCAAGTTCCAAAGGCAAAGGTAGATGTAAAGACTTCAAAGGTGGCTCAAGAGGTGGTATTAGTGGAAGAATCAATGAATAGAGGGCCTATGTAGATTCCAAATGGAATGAGCAGGCCAATGAGACTAGTCAAAGGGGAGGCTCTAGTAGAGGAAGTAGATCTAATAATGGTGGTAGAGGTAGATATGGGAGTACTAGCAGAGGATCACATTTTAGTAATATGAAGTGTTAAGATTGTGGTAAGTTGGGGCACCCTGCTTATAGATTTCTAGAGAAGGCATCATCATCTTATGGAGAGAAGAAGATTACTTATGTACAAGAGGAAGATAATAAAAAAGTAGGAGAAGAAGATCTTGACATAGAGAAGGGTGAAAATCTGATCCTGAGGAGAGTCTTGGTTTAGGAGCTAGTGAACAAGGAACCTAAGTAGAGAAAAGCACTATTTAGAGATAATAAGTAAGGTATGCAAGTTAATCATAGACTCAAGGTCTACTAACAATGTATTATCAGAGGAGGTGGGACAAATGCTTGGCTTAACAAAGATTCCCCATGTGTGTCCTAATAGGGTAAATTGGCTAAACAAGGGGCATAATATATTAGTGAATGGAAATGTGTGGGTAGACATAACCATTGGTAAGTTTCAAGATATGGTCCTATGTGATGTGCTTCCCATGGATACTTGCCCTTTTATATTAGGGAGATCTTGGTAGTATGAAAGGGAGTTAGTGGATCATGGGAAGGACAAAAAATATTCTTTCAAGGAGGATGGAATCGCCTATAGAACATAGTTAATAGTGGAAGAAAATAAGGTAGAAAAGGCTAGTACCAAGAAATTGTTGATGAGAGGAAAAGAATTCCTTAAGGACTTTAAAGAAGGTGAAGGAGTAGGGCATGCTATCATGCTAAAACCAAAGGAGGAGCAATCACCTTCATAATAGCTTATACCTACAGAGGTACAAAACCTATTGGATCAGTTCAAAGAAATAATTTATAATAGAGCACCACCAACATTAGCTCCAAAGAAAGCCATAAGTCCTCAAATTGACTTTATAACAAGAGAATCATTTCCAAACAAAGCTGCATATAAGATGACTCCAAAGTAGAACAAAAAGATTGCAAACCAAGTCCAAAAGTTTCTTGATCCCCTAATTGATTAGGAAGAGCATCAATCCATGTGTAGTACCAATTTTCCTAGCATGTAGCAAGGGAGGTAAGTGGAGAATGTGTAATGATTCTAAGGTGATCAATAGAATCACAATTACATATAGGTTTCCTATTCCAAGGATAGAGGATCTAGTGGACTATCTTGGTGGAGCTAGATACTTTTCCTAAATTGATCTCAATAGTGGCTATTATCAGATTAGGATGAAGAAGGAGGGTGATGAATGTAAGTCTTCATTTAAGACTACTGAGGGTCTCTATGAGTGGGTTGTAATGCCATTTGGCCTTACCAATGCACCAAGTCCCTTCATGAGAATCCTGAATGAGGTTTTGAAAGACTATATAGGATTTTTTGTTGTTGTGTATTTGGATGACATCATAATCCTTAGTAAGACAAAGAAGGAGAATATAGAGCTCCTAGATATGGTGTTGAAGAGGCTTCAAGAGGAAAAGTTGATATTGAACCTTGAGAAGAGTGAGTTCATGAAGGAGGAGCTAGTATATTTGTGTTTTTTTTTTGTGTCCCAAACAAATATAAAGATGGACAAGGGTAAGCTAGAGGAAATCTTAAGTTGGCCTCTCCTAGATCTACTACTGCAGTTAGATGTTTTTATGGCATAGAACAATTTTATAGAAAGTTTGTGGGAAGATTTAGTGATATTTGTGCAACAATTATTGACACCATCAAAGGAGGCATGAAGACCAAGTTCACATAGACCTAATCTATATATGAGAGTTTTGAGAGATTGAAGAAGGAAGTGGCAACTCAATGAGTATTGGTTTTGCCTAGTTTTGAGAAACCATTTGTGGTGGAATGTGATTCTAGTAATGTAGTAGTTGAGGAAATTCTAAGCCAAAAGGGAAAGCCTATGGCATTTTTTAGTGAGAGGCTTAATGAAGCCAAAAAAAGGGAATTCAACATATGACTTGGAACTCTATGCACTTGTTCAAGCTCACAAGAAGTGGAGACATTACTTATTTCCTAAGGAGTTTTTTGTCTTTACTTACAACCAAGCATTAATATTTATAGGAGAAGCTAAGCTTGAGGAACATCAAATGGATGGAGTTCTTGTAGTCCTAAAATTTTATTGTTAAACACAAGAGAGGCACCAATAACAAGGTGAAAAATGCTCTGAGAAGGAGGTTATTGATAGTAAAAGAGGTCAAGTTTTAGAGAATAGGAATAGATGGATTCAAGGACTTATATGAGGATGATACTGATTTCTCATAGGTCTATAAAGTATGTAATAAATTTAACAATCACTTCCATAATGACTTTTATTAATAAACTTTGCAAAATGGGTTATTGTTAAAGTGTCAACAATTGTGCATCTCAAGGGTATCTATTAAGGAAACTCTCATACAAGTGAAGCACAATGGAAGCATGAGTGGGAATTTTGGCCTTAAGAAGAATCCAAACCTTGTGGAAAGGTTTTTACTATTGGCCCAAGAAGCAAAGGGATGTGAGGAGGTATGTAGAACAATATAGTATGTGTCAGAAGGAAAATGACACTTCATCTAATTCAGGCCTTTACCAACCTCTACCCATTCCTAATAGACCTTAGCATTACATTAGTATGGATTTCATAGTGGGATTTCCAAGGACTAGGATAGGGTTAGAAAGTGTGTTTGTAGTAGTAGATAGGTTCAAAAAAATGAGACATTTCATCCCATGCACAAAAAACACATGATAAATGCAATATAGAAAATATTTTCTATAAGGAGGTGGTCAAAATATATGGTTTTCCAAGGAGCATAGTAGCTGAAAAAGATTACAAATTTATAGAGCATAGTAGCTTGATAGAAAATGGAGTTTGGAGGATTGGGAAAATAAATTTGACTGAATAGATTAATATTTTTAATTTAGTAGTGTCTTAAGATCATGTGTTAATTATGTGCATAGTTATTTTTATATTGAGCATATTGGATTTACACAGTTAGTTAAGTTTTGTGTTCATGCTTTCCAATTTTGGATAACTAACACTCAAATGGCTATAGCTTGAACTTCCATTTTCAAAAAACCATGGCCTTTGGAAATCAAGAAATAGCCCCTATACATTGTGTGTATAGTGATTTTTTGGATTTGTAGTTCAAGTGAAGTAGCTAATTTTACAAGAAAGCCCTTTGAAAGCAAGAAACATTTGCAAGGTGCAATGGAAGCTTGTAATGGAGATTTGATGAGAAAAGAGGATTAGTACATGCCAATCTTGTTTAGTATATGATGAAGTAGGATACTAGGGATCCAAAACTTTGAGTAGGAGGGTGGATGAGGAGTTTGGAGCAATTAAAAAAATTTCACTGTCATTAGCTTTAAAAACCTTAAAATAAGGGTTTTCTGGAGTCATACCATATGGACACCACAAAGACCTAGAAAATATACAAGACTAGGTTATTAGGAATCATGTCACGGAAGGCATCAAGAGACCTTGTTAAGATTTTTTGGGAGTTATCATCAGTTCCCTTTTGAGGAAGGCTAATAGGGGCTCCTAGGGATATAAGGGAAAACAAGGAAAATTGGAGTTATGGGTATGGTAGACTTACCCAAAAGATGAAGAATCAAGTGAAAAGAATCAAGAATCATAGGAAGATGGTTTAAACTTGATTTTGACCCTTTGAATGTATTTGGTGGAGTTTTGGCTCACTAGGTCAAAAGGTGCATAGTTGGGGTTGTGGAGTGAGAAGGAGTGAAACCTAAGTTGATTGGTGGGTTTCTTAGAGAGAGGGGATTGGAAGTGATTCCTCTAGGTTTTGGTTCACATAGAAACCATAGGTGGGATAGGAGTATCCTAGGTAGAGTAGATAAGCTCTAGAGTGAAGAAGCTCCCCATCAATTGCTAGTTGGAACCGAGTTTAGAAGACTACAGTATATGCCAAGCTAAACATCAGGAGAAAAAAAGTTCAGTGATCAAGTGAAGGAAAAGCTAGGTTAGTTACCAAATGGTTTCATGTGTAGACCGAGTTAGGTTAGTTAACAAAGATGTTCAGTGTAAACTAAGTTAGGTCAGTTACCAACTAGTGACCCAGTTTTCAATTTAAGCCAACCTTTGTCACATTACTTTTAATTGTTAGTTGGTGTATGCAATCCAACTCAGTGCATGTCACCTTTTTTTTTGTAAGCATATTCAAGCCTACAACTATACATTGGGTTTCATATATATGAAAGGTCAAGATGTAGATTGAATAGTGTATAAGAAGTGAAGATGATAAGATGCAAATACATAAGGATATCTAATTTAAAGTAAAGCATCCAAGGAGCTGGAAATAATATTTTGATCAAGGAGGATCTAGAGGATAAGCCAAAATAGTGATCTAAATCTGTAATCTAGTTACTTCATAAATTAGGTCAATCATTGTTACTCTACAATGAATAAATCTCTTAACATAGTTGAATTAACATCCATTATGTAAATCCTCTAACAAGATGGCATTTCTATATTGAAGTGTTTTGAAGAAATATAGAAAGACCACTCTAGGTGATTTAAATCCTTTAATAGGGTCACTCGTAATAGTATGTTTTGTAACCTTTAACATGGTTGGCTCCCAACAAGGCTCACTTCAAAAGAGTGAAAATTTGTAACTAGTTGCATTGGTGGTTTTTCCAAACTGGGTTTCCATGTTAAATATCAATGTCTCATGTGTTCATATTATTTTCTTACTACTTTATCTTTATGCAACTAAGTTACTAAAGGTTAAAATGCAATAAATTATCAAATAACTTTATTAACTGAGTTATAGAAAATATCTAGTTCTAACCGAGTTGTGAGTTAAAAGGAAATTTTGTATTGATATCTAAGGGATTTGGAATTATTTTATTGGTAGTTGATTCACCCCTCCCATCTTAGTTACTTCTTCTATATTTTTAACAATTGGTATCATAGTTATTGGTGCTAGCAAAAAAGGTTTCAATGACATAAGCTCAAGATCAAGATGTTTTATAGAAGAGGGATTCCTATCTTGGACAAAGATAACTTCAAAGCATGTTAGGATCTCACGAAGCTAAATTTAACAACTATTGGAGACACAAGCCTAAATTCCTAGATAGCAAGTATGTGTCACCTCTTGATCCTTTGATAGTGGATAAAATAGTACAAAATAAGAATCACAACAAAATATTGATTGACATTTCTTCTTCTCAGAATTATTTTGAATTTGATGAAGTCAATGTTTGTCTTATTTCTCGTGAAATGTGGAATAAGCTACAAAAGATTGATGGAGGAGATGAAAATGTGAGGAGAGCCAAAGAAGAATGTTTAAGATGTCAATTTGATTAGATGAAGATGAAAGAAGATGAAAATATTGTAAAATGTATTGAAAGAATCAAATAAAGTGTGAGTGAAATTTGAGCCTTACAAGGAATAATTGATGATGTGATAGTAGTTAGCAAGGTCTTAATAAATTTTCTTCTTATTTATACAATTAGAGTTTTATCTATTCAATAGATGAGACATAATCCCAAAAATGATATAACCTTGGATGCACTATTGGGAAGGTTGACATCTTTTGAGTTAGATAATTTTGATAAACATGTTCCTAGATTTTACAACATAGAATCAACATTCAAATCCAAACTAACTCTTGGTAGAAAGGAAGGAAACTCAAAAGGAAAATAGTCAAAAACTAAAGAAGATGAATAATCTGATTATGATCTTAAAGCCATTGAAGACCTACTTGCAGTGAGGTTACCAAAAGGCAAAGGTAAATATAAAGGCACAATTTTTTTGATTTCTTTTTCTTGTGAAGAAGTTGGTCACATTGTTGCAAGGTATTCAAAAAGGGAAAGTAAAGATGAAAGAAAATCTATCAAATTCAAAGAAAAGAAAGATTTCAAAAGCCAAAAAGACTGCAAAGACAAAGGTAAGAAATCTTGTTATATTGCTAAAGATTATGAGAGTGATAATGAAGATTAAATGATGTATATAGCTATTAAAAATGAATGAAATGATGAGAAGAATGAAAATATGACACTTATTTCTCATATAAGAAAGAAATACAGATGGATAATAGATAGTGGTTTTTCTTATCACATGACTAGTGATAAAATGAAGTTTGAACACTTTGAGCACTATGATGGTGGAAGTGTTAAATATGGAAACAATAAACCATGTTATGTGAAGGGAAAATGATAGATTACATTGATTGATGGAATAAAATGTGATAATGCCTACTGGGTTGAGGGATTGAGACACAATCTTCTAAGTGTGGCACAACTCAAGAACTTTGGATTCAAGGTAGAACTCATGAATGGGAAGACCAAGCTTCTAGATGGTAAAGGAAACCTAGTTGGAATTGGAAATTTGACAAAAGGTAATTTGTTTGACCTAGATTTCACTACAACTACATGTATTCTATCTTAGATAGAGGAAACCAAGTTTGTAATGCAACCCATGTTCCAACTAGTACAATCTAAGTTGGAGATTGTTCAAACTGAGTCTCTGACAGAGGAACCCAATTCATGCACTATGGGAATCATGTCTCAAATAGAGGAATTGAGTTTCAAACATAGGGGATATTGAAGAGATTTGGAATGGAATATTCTAAACTAGTTGGAACACCTATGTCTACTGGATATAAGGTATCTAAGGATGATGATTCAAAAGAGGTACATCAAACTACCTATAGATCTATGATTGGAAAACATTAGTATGTTGTTTACACAAGACCTAGTATTGCATTAGTAGTTGGTATAGGTGAAATATTCTCTACAAATCCTAGAGAAAAATCATATGAGGACAATCAAAAGGTTATGAGATGTCTTAAAGGTACTCAAGACTATTGGACAATCATTTTGTATGAGGCTAACTGTAAGAATCCTTCGCAAAAATCCCCTCTTGAAAAGCCAATCTTTTGGATCAACACCAAGGTTCCATGTTTGTCTTGTGACGTACCAAAATATACTTAGTTGAAGATAAATTTTATTGTTCATGAGGAGACCTTTTTTGGTTCTATTTTGATCTTAGAATGAAATAAAATCTGTTTATTATCTCACAATAACACAGAAAAGAACAATGTTTTTGTATTTTTATTTTTTTCAATGGATGCAATCTAGTAATGCAACTAAAATGAATTCCTATTCTAACAAGGGGTTAGCAAAGAAAATATTGAAACTGAAAGCAAATAACATTAAATTCAAAGCAAATAATGTGTAATTAAAATCCTAATGGACATCAGCTATGGAAAACAACACACTGCAAGTTAAGCTTTCGAAGAGATCAGTAGGTAACTAATGAAAATAGGAGCAGCACTTCATAGATTCCACTAATGCAATTTTTGATGGGAAATTTCAATAACCGAATGATGTTTCACTCTTCATCAAATTGCAAAGCCATGGAAAGTGTGCTTATGTGAGACAAAAGGTTATACAGGCACAATTTGGTGATTCCTCATCGAGCTAGATATGTCAGCAAAATTCATAAATCTATAGAAAACACTAGAACTAAAAGATCGCACAACCAAAAATAATGCAATAATCCTTTGGCTCAATCATAATCTCATGAAAAAAATTCACAAAATAATGACACATTCAGGAAAGAATCACTACACTCCAAATGCGAGCACCAAAAACATAATTTTATTGCATAATAACAATGACCTTTGTTACATATTACAATGGGGTATTTATAAGAAATCATCTCCTCAATTTTTTTTGAGATTGAGAGATATCTTCATGCAATAAAATGTATTTAAAACATTAAAACAAACTAAATATATACAATCTAATAGTTAATCTAGTGCTTAGAGGGACTCCATCCATATTTTATTCATTAATTGGATGCATGAGCCCTTTACATGTCAAAAAATAAAGAAAATATGAGAGAAGAAATAGGAGGAATCCTTTAGTCAAAGTAGGCACATTTGGAAGTGCCAAAAATAGAAGCTGGTCTTTTACTAGGCATGTGCTGAAGTTAAACTGCCATTAGAATGCATTTCTGATGCATGGGAAGTGCTATTTTTGGAAAAAGTAGTTAACAAGCAGTGCATGTATAAATTGCAAAGCTATAGACTTGCATACCTATAGATTTGTGGAGCTAAAGAGCTACAGACCTTGATAGTGTCAAAATCTCAAAATTTTATTGAGTGTCAAAATTGAAATTCTGGCATCTGGGTTTTGTTCATCTTCATCCGAAAGCTATGTTTGGATGTTTAACCTTGAATTTATCTATCATTTTAGTAATCTTAGCTACATCAAAAATATCTAAATCCTCATATTTATCTTTTACCTTCTATATGTAATTCTCTACCTCAATCTAGGTGTCAACAAAATCCTTGAGTTTGGTATCCAATTCTAACAAGGCTTCTTTTGTCTTGAAGGCTTGTTGGATGTCCTCATCATTAGTAACCAACATAAAAATATTCCTAAAATTCTCCACTACTATCTCTATAGGTAACAACTTTTCTCATTCCTCATCTTCAAAAATATCCAAGCATGCATCACTGTAGTGTCTCTCTACTTACAAATTTCACTCTTGGGCTTGGTCCTTGTGCCGATGAATCTCCTCATGTAATGTTCCCATTACCTTATTTCTATTTGCTATCTTTTCTATCCAGTTATCAATCATGTCTAATTCTTCTTTGGTATATACATCAATCAAAACCTGATATCTTTGGCGCTTTATGGCTTGTAGAGTTTGTAAATCCTTACTCTAGGCCCGTACTTCATCCATAATAGTAAAGTCTTCTATGAAAATTGCTACAATTTTATTCACATTCTCCTGTGTAGCATGCAATAACTTCAAATTCCTTCTAATGATCTTAACACCTTTCTCCTCAAATCTTTCTCACCAAAATATCTAAAGCCTCATATTTATCTTTTACCTTATATATCTAATTCTCTACCTCAATCTAGGTGTCAGCAAAATCCTCAAGTTTGGTATCCAATTCTAACAAGGTTTCTTTTGTCTTGAAGGCTTATTGGATGTCCTCATCATTAGTAACCAACACAAAAATCTTCCTAAAATTCTCCACTACTATCTTTTTAGGTAACAACTTTTCTCATTCCTCATCTTCAAAAATATCCAAGCATGCATCACTGTAGTGTCTCTCTGCTTACGAATTTCACTCTTGGGCTTGGTCCTTGAGCCGATGAATCTCCTCATGTAATGTTCCCATTACCTTATTTCTATCTTTTATCTTTTCTATCTAGTTATCAATCATGTCTAATTCTTCTTTGGTATATACATCAA
This sequence comes from Cupressus sempervirens, assembly GCA_028749045.1. Lineage (NCBI taxonomy): Eukaryota > Viridiplantae > Streptophyta > Pinopsida > Cupressales > Cupressaceae > Cupressus > Cupressus sempervirens. The sequence continues at coordinate 280,309,888 of CM053785.1, forward strand.
TCAAAACCTAATATCTTTGGCACTTTATGGCTTGTAGAGTTTGTATATCCTTACTCTAGGCCCGTACTTCATCCATAATAGTAAAGTCTTTTATGAAAATTACTACAATTTTATTCACATTCTCCTGTGTAGCATGCAATAACTTCAAATTCCTTCTAATGATCTTAACACCTTTCTCCTCAAAAATTTCTCACCACTCCTAAAAAAGCCTTCAAAAATGGATCAAGTTATACACCTCCCCCTTCTCTAAGTATAGTGTTCAAGGTCTGCTCAGGGTGTTCAGGATCTAGAGGACCAACTACTTTAGCTAGATATCCCTTTAGGATCTCAACTTGCCTTGGAAGTGCTTGGAGTTCAGCCTTATCTTGTTGCATATGCTTAAGGACCTCTTTGACAACCAAAGTCATCATTAATCAGGCTGAATCCCATGTAGACCTCCCCAACATAACATCCTTCAATGCATAATCCTTAGGACCAATACCTTATGCATCTATTCCTTCAAGAGGGAGTGCCACTTTTGTAAATAATTCTTGATTCCTTGTGCTGGTGATAAATACCAATGGCATTGCCACATGTCATGGAGACTCAAGTTTATTCAAAATCTTTGCAATGTCACAAATGTCTTCTTCTGAAGCACAAAATTGAGGCTTAGTACTCCTCATTATTTCCCTTTAGATCCATCTAGGGATTCTTCTTGGTGAGGACTTGGCTCTTGATGATGAAGGAGAATGTTCTACAACTTCCTTCCCCTTGTCACTCTTGCTCAGAGTTGTATCCTATTGGGAGGGCTTTTCTTCTATAGCCTCAGTCTCAGTAGACCATATGGCCTAAACCTCAGTGTCTTGGGAAGAAAATTGAGAATATTTCACTATTTTTCCCTCCTTGGACACTTTATCAGTAATTATTTGTTTTGGTTCCTCTTCTTGTGATGGTTCCTTATTAACCTACTCTTCTTCTAAACTCTAAGGTGGATGAGTCACTGAGCCCTATTCTACCATTGTAACTTGTGGTGGAGATGGAGGAGTAATATTAGGACCCTATGTATCTGGTGGCATTTGCATCTAGCCTTCTTGTTGAGGTTCACCTGTAGGGGTGTCCCTGATCTTATCCCTAATCAATTCTATACCCATAGGCATGAAAAAAAAAATTTCTATTGAAAAAAATGTCATCACCCTCTTCACTCTGCTCATCCACCCACTATTTTACTTCATCTTTTGAGGAAAATGGTTCTAAGGGTTCTGCTTAGGTGTATGGTGAGGTACCCATGGAACTCTTTCTCCTTTGTAGCTCTATAGCTCTTGCTAGCTAAGTTCTTCCCTGTAGGGGCACTTGTTCCTCTTCCTCTTCTAATTATTCTTCTTCCTCATCTTTTTCTCCCTCTAAAATACTTTCAGGAATAGATGGGGAAGGCACCAATATTTTGTTGATCCTTTGCCTCTTTTTCATCCAAATCTTAATCCTTTTCTTTTGTTTCTTAGAGGTAGAAGGAGAAGCTAGCTCTTCTTGCATAGGAGTAATGGAGGCCTGTGGAATCTCACCCTCTTCTAGTTGGCTAGAAACAATAGGAGGAAATTAAGGTTCATCCTAGACTTGAGTAGCTCCAATATCCTCGGACCCTTGTGCACTTTGTTCTTGCTACTAGGGAGGCACCTGTTCTTTAGCCTATTCTATCTGAATCCTCTAAGAGGAGGTCCTCTTTCTTTTGTTCTTTCCCTTCCTTTTAGGAGGGTTATAATATCCAACTGAGAAATCAAGTTGGTACACTCTCTCTAGCCTGATAGGTGATTGGGCTATGAAGGTAGGAATTATTACTTTCTTCCCCCTATCTCTTTCTAGTTGGGCATGTGTATGAAAGATCACTGTATCAGTTATTGGATCAAGTGGAAATTGTTTTTTGATCCAATCCTTCATCATTCTGACAACATGCCTTGCTTGATAATTAGTATCATTGGCCTCCTCCCTATCAACCTCAACATTCATAATGGGTCTTTCACCAATTTTGTCAGTGTTGAACATGAGTTCTAGTAACTCTTTAGAATCCTATTACTTTATTTCTTCTAGGATGTTCAACTGGACAGACTTTTCTTCTAGATACAAAGTCATCCTGCAGTAGTCCCTAATGCAGACATTGCAGTCATTTGTGGCATTCATCCAGTAATCTTCAACAACATCCTCATGATGGATGTCCTTTCTTGCTAGACTCTCCACTATCCCAACATTGTCAAAATAGGGCTGGGGAGAGTTGTATTCTTCAAGGCAATAGTTCTCCCACTCCCACTCAAAGGATAGAATATCTTGCTTCCTCTTCACCTGATATGGTTGAATGACCAATGGCCATGCCCAACGAGGTCTCTATTGCCTCTCTATCTTCTCATATGCCAAATCAATCTATGGGGAAATCTCCAATAGCACCAATTTTTCTCTTCGATATCTTGGGAGATTCTTAGGATTGATGGAGGCATCAGCTACCCGAAGATATGTGAATGTTTTGAATTGGATAAAATAGGCTTTGAGAACTATAAGTTGTGCTTTGGCTTCATTGGATAACCTCTTTCCATATTCTCCTCAATGAATCAAATAATCAAAAAGATGAACATGTCATTCACGATTCTATATTCCTTACTCTATGCTGAGAGCTTCTTCCTCATTAGCTAATGGTGGATTGTATATGGCCAGGCATTGGGATCCTGCATATTTCCTCTCCTATACAAATCAAGATAGTTTGTCACCCTTGCTACAAGAAGGTATACCATGTAAGAAGTCATGTAAAACTTCTTCTTGTCCTTCACTATCCTCAATTGCTCACATAAGTTTTCACTTAGTGTGGTGGCCCAGTCCAATGGTATCTTGGCCTATCCAATGGTCTCAATGAAGTTGACCATGAAAGTGTTGAGGTGGCTTGCTATGGGTAAATCCATGAATCTACTTAAAAGAATGATAGAGTATCCAATGTATTCCTTCATGTATCCCTTAGTCATATCCACTTTCCCTATTATCCTTCCCCAAGGAGGCTTCTCAATTAGGTATGAAGACTGTATGATGTCAATTACTTCTTGTTGGTGTTCCCTGTACCATCTCTTAGCTACTTCATATTAGAACCTAATGAACTGGTCTGCTCTTGGAGGATGGAAGACCCTATCAATGTTGTCGGCTTGCAAATCAAAAACAACCTCTCTAGTGATGCTCTTAACCACTCTCTCCTCAGACACAAAGCATTGTGCCAAGGCCATGATCAGTTCTAATGACTATACTGATATGGGGTGTAATGTTGCATTCACCAACCTATAATGGATCAATGTGGATACCAAGGCTGATCTCTCTATTGGCTTGCTACAAATTCTTAGGAATTTTCCTAGATCCATGTGTCCTAAGTTAGTATCTTAGATTTTTGTGTGGTCATCATGAACTCTTGGCTTTGAAGGTACACTTTGGAACTTGAATACCACAAGTTTGGGTGCCATTTTAGATGTGGACACCATTTGATCTCCTACATGTCACTAGAAAAAATACTTGTCAGGTCAACAATAAAACTTAGAAATAAAACATAAAAGCTTTGAATAAAAATGAAACACCTAATTTGGGCATTTTTATTTATTTATTATTTATTATTTTTCTATCTTTTATTTTATTTTTATTTTTTATATTTTATTTATTTCATTATTTTGAATTGTGTTTTTATAGTTTTTTGAATTAATTTTTTTGGGTTTATTTGGGTTTATTAAAATATATATATATATAAGGTGAAACTAGGTGCACAGGCATGCAAAGTGATGTGCATGGTTAGGTTTTAGGCATGGTGGGCATGTAGAACATGGTGGCAAGAAACACATGGAGAGAGGCACTTAGGTGGTGTTCATGGAGGTGCATAGTGTCGCACGCGAATGGTTTTGATGGCACCATGGGTGCATAGCCCTGTGATGGTGGTGGGTTTGAATTGCACCATGGGTGGAGTTGACACTATAGTGGAGGGAAGAATGTGGAGCACAATGAGATTAACAACCATGGGCACATGGAAACACTAAGTGGGTGTTTAATGAATGATGGGTGAAGCACATATGGGCACAAGTCCAGTGCCACATGGTGGTTAAGGTTTGTTAGGCATGCTCCGCAACATTGGGCACTTCACACAGGCATGCATGAGCATGGCACACAAACATGAGTGATGCACTAAGGCATCATCATGGAGTTTTATTAATGTGTGTGAGATTTGGAAAGAGCACAGTGCGCGCACAGGTGTACATAGTATGGTGCGCAGATGTGGGCCATGCAAGGGGCAAGAAATACCTAGTGAGCATTGCACTATGGAGAAACAAAACAAAATTTTTTTTTGAAGGAAATGCCAAGTGATGGGGGTTTTATAGTCTCCTCACCCGGTGGGGTGTACAACACATATCTTACATGCGCACGCACGAAGTGGATGATTATTATTTTTTAATTTAATTTTTTAAATTTTTGTATTTTCCAATTTTTTTATTTTTTGTGTCTTCCTATTTTTTTTTGGATTTTTTGACCCTAACATTTTTTACTTCTAATATTTTCTCTCAACTCTCAAACTGTGAGTTCAAGAGTCAAAAAAAAGGTCGGGGGTCCCTATTCCTAGTGAGGAATGGGGCATGTGTTGTGAGACCACAAAAAATAGCCCCCAAAAAAGGAAGAAATGACCAAGGCATTTGTTCATCAACAAACATTCTTCCAACGTGTGTCAAACACCAACCAAACTTTGAACACCTCGAGCATCTTTTGGATGACTTTTCATTCAAAATCTCAAGATTTAAAACCTTCAATCTTAGAGTTTGATTTGTGTACTTGTTCCCTTTGACATCTCAAGATGTATTCTATCAAAGTTTTTTGACAACTTGAAACAATCTTCCACTCCTCCTAGCTCATTCATTCAAAAACTCCATGAAGGCTATTCACTGATCAATTGCTTCACCAGAAAAGCGAATTAGTTTGAGGGCTCTTGGCATGGTGCCACATTCTTTTAGCTTTCTATAAATTTTGAATAATTTCTTCATGTCATTTAGAATATTACTTTTGATGAAGCAATATTTTGTATACAAGATGCTTTGTTTTGAGAACGTATCTTTTTCCATTTCAGATCTTTAGAATCCTTCACACTTAACATCGATTTTTTCTCTTTTATTTTCTTTTTCTTTTTTTCTCTTTTTTCTATATCTTGACTATGCTTAGACTATGTAGTCAAGACATTGGTTTTGTTTCTTGGATTTTATCTCTTGTGAACATCCCTTGCATTCCTCTTTTAGAACTTTCAAAAACTCTCATGCCAAACAACGATCCTGGCAACCTTTCGAGGAGATCCCTCCTATTTGAACTAGTTGAAGTTTGGATCATTCCTCATAATCTTTGGCTTTGATTCAATAGAACCTAAAATAATCAAAATTTTAAATTTTCAAAGTGTTGAGAACTTTTTGTTCTAGGCTTCTAATTTCTAGATTGAAAGTCCCCTATTTCCACAAGAAATTTTAGTTGCTCAATTGGTATAAGACATGCCATCATTCAAATGTTTTGGAAAAGAAATAACTCTTCCTAAAATTGAAACCAAAGAGTGGTTATAAAAATCTTGAGAGAAAATTTCAAGTACACCTTACCCCCAAGGATTGACACAACTTTGAAAGGAAACACATGATTGAAAGCAAACACACTTGCAGAAATAAACACACTTACAGGAATAAAAATCTAAGCAAAATGTAGAAATAAAATCTAACTAAATTTTTTTTGTTGCCTATCTTTTTGGCTTCAAAATAATGCTTCAAAAACTACCCATTTATGGGCAGGGGAAGAAATTCCCCCTGTAAGGAATTGAGCCTAAAAGTGTTTTCTCTGAAAATTTCTACAATCTGATAGGGGCTTGTCCACAAGCACTAAAACTTAGCATGGTTGCCCATCTTTTCTTTTTCTTATCACATAGTAGAACAAGGTAGAATAGTGAATTGGAAATATGATCTTTTCATTAAACAACTTCTTTACTTCTTTCATGATCAGTGGTTGAATGATAGGATTTACCAGTCTTTGTCTTTTACAGAATGGTTTGGCATCTAGTTTAGCATGATGTCATGTATGATAATCTTAGGATCATAAGTCTTTAGATTTTATAGCTCCAAGCAATGACATCCTTATACTCAGTGAGTAATTTGAGCATGTCTTCTCTTTCCTGTGAGTTGCACGCTTTTCCTATCTATACCATTCTTGGTTCTTCATCAGTACCCAAATTGTACGAATCACATTCTTTGATAACCTTTTCCTGGATTACCCTTCTATTGAGTGTTGATTCATCATGATCAAATATGAATTATAGTTCAACCATTCCTTTTAGAATAGTGTTGGTTTTCAAATTAAGAATCTCATCTTCATCGTCAAGCTCATCATCTTCAAGTTTTTCATCTGGTTTATCATCAATATCTTGTCCCTCAAAATGGTGAATGCACATGATAAACTCAAGTATATGTTTATCATCTTGAAAGACCTAAAATTTTATGATATTATTAGGAATGGATGGAACTGTAACCAATTCTATTAAAAAAAAATTCAACTTAGTTCTTTCAACTGGTTGTAAAGCACTTGCTAAAATGGCAAGAGCATCTGCTACCATATTTTTTCTTGTTGGAATGGATCTAATGTTCAAAGCTTCAAAGTCATCCAATATATCCCATACCCTTTTTCTATAAGCAAGTAACCTCTTATCATTGCAAGACTATATTAATTTTACTTGTCATATGACCAATTGAGAATCTCCTTTGATTATGAGAGCTGTGACTCCTTTCTCCATACAAAGGGAAGTCCTTGAATTAATGCATCATATTTTGTAGCATTGTTAGTACACCTAAATTTTAATTGATATGTGGCATAGAAAGACCTACCTTTTGGGTTGACTAATTTGATACTTGCATTGGCTCCCAACTTGCACCTAGAACCATCAAAGCAGAGTGTCCAAATCAAATTTTCCTTGGGTTTTTTTGACTTTATTCTTATTCATCCTCAGCTTTCTTTCACTTCAGCCTTGAACGAATATTTCTTAGGAATCCATTGTAACTTTCCTTGTGTAGGACTTGATGATTCCCCTTTGTAATTTGTACATAGAGGAAGTGTGTGTTTTTTCTATTTATCTTGGATTTCCCCTATCAATTCTTTGATTTCCTCAACTTTAGGTTCAGTATGAATGACTACTAAAGTCCATCCTTTACCTTTCACATATCATCTTCTTCTTTGGACTTTAATCATCCTTGGAGGAGGAGAAGAAAAATCTCCCCCATCTAAAGAGGTATTACTATATGACACATTTAAATCCTCAATTTCTTCTTTGATCTACGCTACTAATTTAGTTGAGTTTATATTACTTTGATCTCCTACAGTTCCCTTTTCTGGAATGTGGTTTATCCTTGCCTTGCATTGTATGTGTTAACACTTTTGCAACTACTTCTTGGCATAATGAGAATTCAAACTCAGAGTGACTAACTTTGTGAATCGACAGAATCTAGGGAGAAGTAAGATGCTAGGGTTGGCTTCTTCTCCCAAGCATTGCAAATTAGTCATCATATTATCTATGAATTCTGTCATGATCTCATCCTTTGGGATTGGTATCTTGAGTTACTTATCCTAATTTTGGGATGCTTTGATTGGAATAGTGTTGAATGCCATCACCTTGTATGAACCCAAATCTGTTTGTGAGAATGCTATCTCATTTAGGGCATTGTAATCTATAATCATCATTTTCAATTTGGGTTCTACATCTATCTTGATTTGATTGGTCAACCCTTTTGATGGTAACCATAACTGAGTGAAATCCATAGAAAACCATCTTCTTAGGCATTTCATCCATTCTATACTTAGGAGCAAACCCATACATCTCTAGAATGTCCACCACATGTATATCAATGACATATTGAATCTAGGGATTGATTGTCAATTGTATTTGAACATCTTTCAACATGACAATGACTTTCCCCTCCATTTTGTTTAATTTTATCTCTATCCGATTAGAAGGTTGAGAAATTACCCTAACCTTTGCACTATTGATAGTGGCATGACATTACATGATGCTCCTAAATCAATTAAGAAATTTTGGAGATTCTTTCCATATATCCTGATGCTAAGAAGAAATGGGGGTACTTCAACCTTGTCTTTAAACATAGTGGGCATCGCTTCTACTACATTGACTTCTTGAGACACTATCTTTTGAGGGATAGTATTTGTATTGTGGGATATCTTTGTATGATCCAAAGTCTTCATGAGCACTTCTCACCATTGTGGAAAATTTTATAGCATGTCAAACATGGACATATTTGCTTTTGTTCTTTTCAAGTCTTCAACAACACTATACTTCTCAATAGACCAAGAAAGATTTTTCAGTATTGTTGGTACATTCACTTGATTCTAATTTTGTTGTCCTCCATATGGTGGCCTAGTTCGTGCCAAATTGTTACTCACTCTTAGATCAAGAAGAGATGGTTGTTAACCTAGAGGGATCCCATCCATCAAAGGTTCCTTTCTATTTCTTAGATTATATGTATTTTTATTGTCACTGCGAAAAGAAAACATCTCACCATGTTGAATATTAGGTTCTTGACTAAATGGGAAAGAGAACTCTTTGTTAGCTAGTTGTTCTACCTGTACATTATGTGTAGAATCATAAGATTCTAGTAACATAGCATTAAACTACATAGGAGCATTATCATTCACTTGTGAACTTTGAGCCATCTCTTGATTCCCATTGTAATACGAACCATCATTTTTGGGTGCATTCTGACCATCATCATACTAATTGATATCTGCATATTGAACATTGTTATTGTTGTTGTTGGAAGGAATGCTTCCATTATTTGGTCAAGTGTTACACTATCAATTCTATCCTTGGAAGCCATTATTATGATTGGGAGCATCGAAGTTGTTTCCCCCATTGTTATTTCCTACATTATTATCATTATTCCCACTGAAGTTCCTATTATAATGCTAGCCATAATTGTTGTTGTAAGGGCTAGTGTTGTTCCTTTGGAAGTTATTATTTTTTCCTTGAGAAAACCTAAGACGATTCAACTTATTGTTCATTTGAGACATAGTGTCTTTCATTTGACCAAATTTGGAAACAAAAGCATTGTTTGCTTCAGTGGGTGTTGCTGCCTTTTGCTCAAAGAAAGCAACTTTTGGAGGTTCAAACCCTGGGTAGGTTAGAGTGGGTGCCTATTGCAATGGAATTAGATTCATAGGTATGAATTGACTAGGTATTTTGGGTACTCCAACAGGGTATGTTGGCATTGTTGTGATAGCTAGAGCTAGAAGCATTAATCCTCCTCTGTTAGGATTAGCTTGCTTAGTAAAGGTAATTGCCTCTGTGAAGACTTTATCCAATATGTTAATATTTGTTGTAGGAAGTCTTCTTAGAAAAATTGTAGTAAGATAGTCCATAGCATTTAGATAAATCTAAATGGTGGCTTCAACTAGTATAGTGTATGGTATCTCTAGCTTGTGATATGCCATAAGAAAGCAATGGTTGAAGTAGGAAATTGTCTCAGCTGGGTCCCTTTTGATTGATATTAATTTTTGATGTATCACAGCTGGGTTGATGAATGTTTTGAATTGTTCCAAGAAAAATTTTTTGAATGTGTTCCAATCTCCAATGCATCTAGGTGGAAAATTAATGTACCAATTAAAGGAAATTTCCCCCAAAGAGTAGGGGAATAAATGAAGAACCACATCCTCATTAACAACCTGGTTGTGGTTGCAAATTTTCTTGAATACCTTGTCAAGATCTTTGGAAGTTTTTATTTCACCATAGATGAATCTTGGGAAAAACTTCTTGAGATTTTTAGGGAGGTCATGGAGTGCAGCTCTCAAATTTATTGGTGATTCTACAATATTTTTAGAAAAGGCCATTGGAGGGTTTGGCAGACCTAAAGGTGGTTGTTGAGGAGTAGCTATTGGAAAATGTGATGGTCCACCAAGTGGTTGGAGTGGAGGTGGAGTTGAAGAAGATGATGAAAGTTTGAATGGAAGTGGTTGAATTTGAGATGTTCCCTTGTCACTATGTGTTTTACAAAAGTGGGTAATCTTGATAAAATCACATGAATTTGGTGTATACCTTAACTCTCATTGAAATGGGGATTTTTGATCAATATCGTCCAGCTTGCATCAATTTTGGAAAAAGCCCACCTCTGCAAAAGTAGACTTTCTCACCTCTCTAAATTGTGTGCACCACAGAGTTTTGTGCACCTACACACCTGTGAAGTTGTAGATCTATGGACTTGCATACTTGCATATCAATGGACCTATGTACCTACAAAGCTATGGAGCTACAGACCAAAATTTCTCAAAAACTTAGAAATATTTTTCAACTTGCGTGAAGCGAAGATTTTGCAAAAAGTGCTGAATTTTTTTAACTTTGGCAAATTTTCAACTTTTCTCTAAGATCTAATAGTGTGGCCATCCTTCTAACACCACTTCTATTGGGTAGTCATTCTACACAAGGCCAACGACAAGAATCCTTCATGAAATTCCTCTCTTGAAAAGGAAATCATTTGGATCAACTCCAAGGTTTTTTGTTAGTCTTGCTACATACGAGAATTCACTCAGTTGAAGATAAATGTGATTGTTCATGAGGAGGCCTTTGTTGGTTTTGTTTTGATCTCAGAATGAAGTAAAATCTATCTGTTGTCTCAAAATAACACACAAAAGAACACTATTTTTGTATTTTTTCTACTTTTCAATAGATGCAATCTAGAAATGCAACTAAAATGAGTTCCCATTCTAATGAGAGGTTAACAAAGAAAATAACAAAACTAAAAGAAAATAACATGAAATTCAAAGCAAATAATGCGAAATTGAAATCCTAACAGACATAAGCTACCAAAAACAACACATTGTGAGTTAAGCTTTTGAAGAGATCAGCAAGTAACCAATGAAAATAGGAGCAAGGCTTCCTAGATTCCACTAATGCAATCATCGATTGAAAATTTCAATAACCAAATGATGTTTCACTCTTCATCAAATTGCAAGGCCATGAAAATTTTGCTCATGCGAGACAAAAAGTTATGTAGGCATAGTTTGGTGATTTATCCTTGAGCTAAATACATCAGTAGAATTTGTAAATCTGTAGAAAACAACTAAACTAAAAGATTGCACAACCAAAAACAATGCAATAAACCTTTGGCTCAATCAAAATCTCATGAACAAAATTCACAAAACAATGAAACATTTAGGAAAGAATCACTACACTCCAAATGTGAGCACCAAAAGCATAATTTTATTACATAATAATGGTGACCTTTGTTATATATTACATTGCAGTATTTATAAGAAATCATCTCCCCAGTTTTTTTCTGAGAGTGAGAGATATCTTCATGCAATATAATGCTTTTAAAACATTAAAACAAACTAAATATATACAATCTAATAGTTAATCTAGTGCATAGATGGACTCCATCCATATTTTATTCATTGATTGGATGCATGAGCCCTTTAAATGTCAAAAAAAAGAAAATATGAGAGAAGAAATAGGAGGAAGCATTTAGTTGGAGTAGGAGCATCTAGAGGTGTCAAAAATAGAAGCTGGTCCTTTACTAGGCACGTGTCAAAATTAAACTACCCTTAGAATGCATTTCCAATGCATGGGAAGCACTATTTTTGGAACAAGTAGTTAACTGTTAGTGCACATCTGAATTGTAGAGCTACAGACCTATGTACCTATGAACTTGCACACTTGCAAAGTTATAGACCTTGATATGGTCAAAATCTAAAATTTTTACTAAGTGTCAAAATTGAAATTCTGGCATCTAGGTTTTTTTCTTCTTCATCCCAAAGCTATGTTTGGATGTTTGCCCATGAATTTCTATATCATTTCAGTAATCTTAGCCACATTTTCAAGATCTAAAGCTCATATTTATCTTTTACGTTCTGTATATAATTGTCTACCTCAATCTAAGTGTCAACAAAATCCCCAAGTTTGGTATCCCATTCGAACAAGGCTTCTTCTGTCATAAAATCTTGTCAAATGTCCTCATCATCAGCAACCTACACAAAAATATTCCTAAAATTCTCCACTACTATCTCTACAGGTAACAACTTTTCTCATTCCTCATCTTCAAAAATATCCAAGCATGCATCACTATAGTGTTTCCCTACTTTCAAAATTCACTCTCGAGCATTGTCCTTGAGCTAATGAATCTCCTCATGTAATGTTCCCATTACCATATTGCTATCTACTATATTTTCTATCTAGTCATCAATCTTTTCTAAATCTTCTTTGGTATATACATCAATCAAAACCTGGTATCTTTGGCGCTTTATGGATTACAAAGTTTGTAAATCCTTACTCGAGTATAGTACTTCATCCATAATACTAAAGTCCTACTTCAAAATTGCTAAAATTTTATTCACATTCTCCTATGTAGCATGCAATAACTTCAAATTCCCTATGATGATCATAACACCTTTCTCATCAAAACTTTCTCACCACTGCTGACAAGCCTTCAAAAAGGGATCAAGTTGTACACCTCCCCCTTCTCTAAGTAAATTGTTCAAGGTATACTAAGGGTGTTCAAGATCTAGAGGACCAACTAGTTTAGCTAGATATCCATTTAAGATCTCAACCTGCCTTTGAAGTGCTCGGAGTTTGGCCTCATCCTATTCCATATGCTTAAGGACCTCTTTGACTCCCAGAGTCATCATTAATCAGGCTAAATCTCATGTAGACTTCTTCAAGTCACTTCTTTTACTTTCTTCCCTTTGTCATTCCTATTTAGATTTGTATCCTATTGGGAGGGCTCTTCTTCTATAGCCTTAGTCTCAGTAGACCCTATATCCTAAACTTTAGTGTCTTGGGAAGGTGATTGAGAATATTGCACTATTTGTCCCTCCTTCAACACTTCATCAGTCACTATTTGTTTTGGTTCCTCTTCTTTTGATGGTTCCTTCTAAACTTGCTCTTCTTTTGAATGCTAAGGTGGATGAGTCACTTATCCCTCTTCTACCATTGTAACTCATGGTGGAGATATAGGAGTAAGATTAGGACCCTGTATATCTGGCTGCACTTACATCTAGTCATTTTGTTGAGGTTCACCTATAGGGGTGTCCTTTATCTTATCCCTAATCAATTATATACCCATGGGCATGAAATCAAAATTTTCCATTAAGAAAACATCATTTCCCTCTTGACTCTACTCATCCACCCATGGCACTCTTTCTCCTTTTTAGCTTTGCAACTCTTTCTAGCTAAGTTCTTCCCTACTAGGGCACTTTTTCCTCTTCCTCTTTTGATTCTTCTTCTTTATCCTATTCCTTTCCCTCCGAAATACTTTTAGGAATAGATGGGGAAGGCACCAATCTTTTGTTTAACCTTTGCCTCTTTTTCATCTAAATCTTAATCCTCTTCTTTTGTTTCTTGGAGGTAGAAGGAGAAGTTGTCTCTTCTTGCACAGGAGGAATGGAGGTCTATGAAATCTCACCCTCTTCTAGTTGGTGGGACACAATAGGAGGCAACTGAGGTTCATCCTAGACTTGTGTAGCTCGAGTATCCTTGGACCCTTGTGCACTCTATTCTTGCTATTGGGGAGGCTCCTATTATTTGGCCTATTCTATCTAAATCCTCTAAGGGGAGTTCCTCTTTCTTTTTTTCTTTCCATTCTTGTTAGGAGTGTGATAATATCCAACTAGGAGATCAAGCTGGTACACTATCTTTGCCTTGATAGGAGACTGGGCTGTGAAGGTAGGAATTTTTAATTTCTTCCCGCTATCTCTTTCTGGGTGGGCATGTGCATGAAAGATCACTATATTAGGAATTGGATCAAGAAGAAAAGATTTCTTGATCCAATCCTTCATCATTCTGATGACATGACTCACTTGATGATTAATATCATCAACTTCCTCCTTGTTAACCTCAACATTCATAATGGGTCTTTCACCAATTTTGTTAGCATTGAATAGGGGTTCCAGTAACACTTTAGAATCCTATTGCTTTATTTCCTTTGGGATGTTTAACTGGAGAGCCTTGTCTACTAGATACAAGTCATCCTATAGTAGTCCCTAATGTAGACATCATAGTCATTTTTGACATTCATCTAGTGATCATAAAAAAAATCCTCATGATGGAATTCCTTTCCTACCAAACTCTCCACTGTCCCAACATTGTCAAAATAGGGTCGGGGAGATTTTTATTCTTCAAAGGGATAGTTCTCCCACTCCCACTCAAAGGATGAAATATCCTACTTCCTCTTCACTTGATATGGCCCAATGACCAATGGCCATTCCTAGAAAGGTCTCTATTTCCCCTTTATTTTCTCATATTCTGACTCAATCTATTGGGAAATCTCCAATAGCACCATTTTTTCACTTGGGTATCTTGGAAGCTTCTTAGGATTGATGGAGGTGCTAGCTACTTGAAGATATGTGAATTTTTTGAACTTGATAAAGTAGGATCTGAGAACTATAATCTATGCTTTGGCTTCATCGGCTAACCTCTTGCCATAGTCTCCCTCAAAGAATCAAATGATCTCAAAGATGAACACATATTTCATGATTCTATATTCCTTACTTTGTGTTGAGAGCTTCTTCTTCACTAGCTAAGGGTAGACTACATATGGCTGGGCATTGGGATCTTGCATATTGCCTCTCCTATACAAACTGGGATAGTTTTTTTCCCTTGCTGCAAGCAAGTATACCAATAAGAAGTCATGTAAAATTTCTTCTTGTCCTTCACTATCCTCAATTTCTCCTACAATTTTTCACTTCATGTGGTGGCCTAGTCTAATGGTATCTTGGCCTATTTGATGGTCTCAATGAAGTTGACCATGAAAGTGTTGAGGTGGCTTGCTATGGGTAAACCATTAGTCCGCTTAAAAGAATGATAGAGTATCCAATGTCTTCCTTCATGTATCCCTAATTCATATCCACTTTTCCCATTATCCTTCCTTGAGGAGGCTTCTCAATGAGGTATGAAGACTATATGATGTCAATTGTGTTAGTTTGTGGTGACTGATCAGGAATGTATTGTACTATTCATAGATTCGCCATTTGTAGATTCCCCACTAAAGTAATGGCTAATATTTGACAATTTATGGCCGACATGTAGTAATGCTAAAGTGGTTTAATACTTGTATAAAAAGGCTTAGGGTTAGGGTTATTTTATAGTGGTGATGTGAAATTGGTTCTTGCGGCAGTATTGAGTTGTAAGGGATTATAGATTATAATTAGGTTGTAACCACTGGATCATAAAAATATCAGACTTGCTATTTGGTGGATGTAGCCCAAGGATTGGGTGAACCATGTTAAATCTTGGTGTCTTGTGGTATTTTTCTATGTGATCTATTATTTTTTGTTATTGGTTATATTTGCATGTAATTACTATTTTCTATTTGGGGTTTAATCCTAACAAGTGGTATCAGAGTGAGGTTATTTTTTAGTTATCCTCTATAGGATAGTCTCACAGTTAAGTGGGAGTCTCATGGTTGAGTGGGAGCAATGGTACATGAGGGTAAGCTAAGGGTTGACAGGTTCAACGGGTAGAACTTCTAGTTATGGAAGATGCAAATGGAAGACTTGTCTTTATCAAATGGATTTATGGAAGCCATTGGAAGGCAAAGCCAAGAATCAGGTATCTATGTCAAATGATGAATGGGATCTTTTAGAGAGAAAGGCACTTAGAAGCATTCAATTATGCCTAGCACCATTGGTGGCATCTAATATTACAAAAGTGAAGATGATAGAAGAATTGATGCAAACCCTAGTGAAACTATATGAAAAGCCCTTCACTTCAAACAAGGTATTTCTCATGAAGCATTTAATTAATATGAAAATAATAGAAGGTGGATCTATTGCAAATCATTTAAATGAATTTAATAATATTATTAGTCAGTTATCTTCTATGGGTATCAATTTTGATGAAGAAATTAAGGCTCTCTTAATTTTGTGTTCTTTGCCTGAAAGATGGAATGGCTAAGAGTAATTCTGTTCCTAGATCTAGTACCCTAAAATGTGAAGATGTGATCGATATTGTTTTGAGTGAGGAAACTCATAGGAAAACCTCAGGTGGATCTACATCAGGAAGTGTTTTGAATGCACAAAGTAGAGGCAAAATGAATGAGAAATGAAGTAACTCTAGAAATCATGGAAAATTAAGAGGAAAGTCAAAGGGTAGGAGGTTGCAAACGAGAGGACCAAAAGATTTTTGGTACTATGGTAAACTAGGGCATAAAAAGAAAAATTGTCAGAATCGAAAGAAAAATGAAGGAGATAAACTAGATGGAGACAAGTAGGAAAATGTGGTAAGTAACAAATCCCAAAGAGGATGCTTTGCTTCTATCTTTAGAAAGTGTTGATGATTCAAGGGTTTCAGATTTTGGTGCTTCATTTCATGCTTCACCTCATAGAGGTTATTTCATTGATTATGTCTAAGGGGATTTTGGACTTGTTTATTTGGGGGATAATGAAGCCTGTCAGATTGTTGGAAAGTGAAAAATTATGATTAAGTTGTAGAATGGGAATCATTGGCTACTACATGAGGTAAGACATGTTCCAAGGTTGAGTAGGAATTTAATTTCTGCAGGATAACTGAGTGATGAGGGTTGTGTAGTTACTTTTAATGATAAAAATTGGAAAGTTTCAAAAGGTTCCCTTGTAGTAGAAAAAGGTGTGAAAGTAGGCACCTTATATCTTTGTACAAGTAATATTGTTCCTTCTACTTTAATTATTTCAGAGAAAAATGAATGTTTAGGAACAAATGTTGTAGTTGAGCGAGGAGAACAAATAGTTGCTATAAATTTTGATATAGAACTATGGCACAACAAACTTGGGCACATGAGTGAGAAAGGTATGAAAGTACTTCATTCAAAGAAAGTTTTACAAGGTCTGAAATGTGTTGATATGGATTTATATGAAAGTTGTGTGTATGAAAAACAAAAGAGAGTGAGTTTTGTAAAGACTAGGAAGGAAAACAAAAAGGAAAAATTAGAGCTTGTGCATACTGATGTATGGGGACCGGCTCAGATATCTTCCCTTGGAGGCTCTCATTACTATGTTACATTTATTGATGATCCAAAAGAAAGGTATGGATTTATTTTCTTAGAAAATTTTTTTATGTATTTCAAATTTTTAAGAAATAGAAATGCTTGGTTGAAAACGCGACTGGTAAAAAATTAAAATGTCTTAGATCTGATAATAGTGGTAAGTATTGTAGTCATGAATTTGAAGATTGTTGATCCATTAATGGTATTCATAGAGAAAAAACTATTCCAAGGACTCTGCATTAAAATGGAGTGGCTGAACGTATCAAAGGACTATAATGGAGCACGCAAGGAGCATAAGGTTGCATGTTGGGTTGCCCTTACACATGTCGGTAGAGGCTGTCAATACTACTATATATTTGATAAATAGAGGTCCTTCTACTCCTTTGGGCTATGGTATTCTAGAGGAGGCATGGACTAGTAAGAAGGTGAGTTATTCTTTTCTCAAAACCTTCAGTTGTGAAGCATTTTCTCACATAGATTCTAAAATAAGAACCAAGTAGGAAGCTAAGTCAAAGAAATGTGTATTTGTTGGATATGGCATTAATGAATTTGGTTATAGGCTATGAGATTTTGAAAATTAGAAAATTGTAAGAAGTAGGGATGTCATATTCAATGAGAAATTTTTGTACAAAGATCTATTCCAATAACATGAGAAGATTTAGAAGATGATTATGTAGTGCTAGATGATACTCCAAAAGCTGATGTTCTAGCCATTCCCCATGATGTGCAACAACCAAAACAAAAAATACCACACACACCGATGAATGTTAGATGGTCAAAAAGGAAAATTAGACCTCCACAAAGATTGTCTCCCTCTTTGTATTCTATTTTACGTACTGATGCTGGTGAGCCTGAAAGTTATGATGAAGCTATGTAGGTGGATACTAAGATTCAGTGGCAGTCTGGAATGAAAGATGAAATGGACTCTTTGCTAAAGAATAAGACATGGAATTTGTGCAAGTTGCCTGTAGGTAAAAAGGATTTACAAAATAAGTGGGTTTACAGGTTGAAAGAAGAGGAAGGAGGTAAGAAAATATTTAAAGCCAGGTTAGTTGTAAAAGGATTTGCATAGAAAAAAGGAATTGATTTTGATGAGATATTTTCTCTTGTTGTTAAGATGACTTCTATTTGTACTATTTTAAGTCTTGTGGTTACTGAAGATTTTCATTTGGAGTAGCTTGGTGTTAAAAAAACCTCCCTTCATGGTGATTTGGATGAAGAGATATATATGACTTAGCTACAGGGATTTGAGGTCAAAGGTAAGTAGAACTTAGTGTGCAAATTGAAGAAAAGTTTATATGACTTGAAGCAAGAACCTTGGCAATGGTATCTAAACTTTGACAGTTTTATGCATGAGCATGGTTATAGTAGGTGTCATTCAGATCATTGTGTCTACTTTAAGATTTTAGATGATGATAGCTACATTATTTTATGTTTATATGTTGATGATATGCTTGTAGCTAGGTCTAACATTAAGGGGCTAACATGCCAATTAGCACATACATTTTCTATGAAGGATTTGGAGGCAAAAAAAAAAATATATTTGGTATGAATATTTGTAGAGATAGGAAGAACATAATATTGATGCTATCTTAGGTTGATTATGTTGAGAAGGTGTTGCAACATTTCTCTATGGAGAATGCTAAAGCTGTTAGCACACCTTTACCTAGTCATTTGAAGTTGAGTAAGGAGATGTGTCTCAAGACACAAGCAGAGGAGGATAAGATGTCCAAGGTATGCTATGCTTCAGTTGCAGGAAGCTTGACGTATGCCATGGTATTTACTAGGCCAGATATTGCACATGCAGTGGGATTCATTAGCAGGTATATGAGTCATCCAGGAATTGAGCATTGAAATATAGTCAAATGGATTCTTAGATATTTGAAAGGAATATCTAATAAGTGTTTACACTTTGGGCACTCTACTACTAATTTATAGAGCTATGTTGACTCAAATTTGGTACTTTGAATATTGATACTAGATGGAGTACTACAAGTTATATCTTTACTATTGGTGGGGCAGCTGTAAGCTGGGTTTCTAGTTTACAAAAGGTTAATGATTTATCCACTACAAAGGAATCTAGTATGTAGCTACTATAGAGGTAGCCAAGGAGATGATATGGCTTTACTTCTTCTTGGAAGAATTGAGACATCCTCAAAATGATAATTATTTGTTCATAGATAGTCAAAGTGTCATTCATCTTGCAAAGAACTCAGCTCTACATTCAAAGACCAAATACATACAATTGTGGTACCATTTCATTCAGTCAATTTTGGAAGATGGAAAGTTAAAGCTGGAGAAAATAAATACACATAAAAATCCAATAGATATGTTGACAAAGGTAGTAAGAAGGGAGAAGTTGAACTCCTCTTCAGCTTTAGTTGGTCTTCTAGACTAAACATGAATAAAAGAATGGTAAAGTCCAGGATGGTTTGATCTAGTGGGAGCCTCATGGAGTAGTGACATCACTATAGGATAAGTCTCCAAGTGGGAGATTGTTAGTTTGTGGTAATTGATCAGGAAA
Source organism: Cupressus sempervirens (assembly GCA_028749045.1). Lineage (NCBI taxonomy): Eukaryota > Viridiplantae > Streptophyta > Pinopsida > Cupressales > Cupressaceae > Cupressus > Cupressus sempervirens. The sequence continues at coordinate 280,329,421 of CM053785.1, forward strand.
GTACTGTCCATACTTCATAAATTCTTTGGGGCTTAGGGCATCGCTCAAATTTTTTTTCATACTATTTATAGATTTGCCATTCATAGATTTGCCACTAAAGTAATGGCTAATATTCACCAATTTATGCCCAACATATAGTAACCCTAAAATGGTTTAGTACTTGTATAAAAGGGCTTAAGGTAAGGGTTTTTTTATAATGGTGATGCAAAATTGGTTCTTGCAGTGGTATTGAGCTATAAGGGATTACGGATTGTAATCAGGTCGTAATCAGTGGAACATAAAAATATCAGACTTGTTGTTTGGTGGACATAGCCTAGGGATTGGGTGAACCATGTTAAATCTTGGTGTCTTGTGTTCTTTTTCTATGTGATCTATTATTTTCTATTATTGGTTATATTTGCATATAATTTTTATTTTTCTATCCGTGGTTTAATCCTAACAAATTGCTTCTCGCTAGTGTTCCATGTACCATCTCTCAGCTACTTCATATGAGAGCCTAATGAATTAGTTTGCTCTTGGAAGATGGAAGACCCTCTCAATGTTGTCAAGTCATAGATCCAGAGAAACCTCTCCAATGATGCTCTTAACCACTCTCTCCTCAGACACAAAGCATTGTGCTAGGGCCATGATCAATTATGATGACTATACTGATAGGGCGTGTGATGTTGCACTCACCAACCTAGAATGGATCAATGTGGATACCAAGGTTGATCTCTTTGTTAGCTTGTTGCATATTCTTAAGAATTATCCTAGATTTTTGTGCCCTAAATGAGTATCTCAAATTTCTGTGTGGTCATCATGAAATGTCAACTTTGAGGGTACACCTTGGAACTTGAATACGATGGGTTTGAGTGCCATTCAAGATGGAGATGCCATTTGATCTCCTGCACCTCACTAGAAAAAAAACTTCTTAGGTCAATGATAAAACTTAGAAATAAAGTGTAAAAGCTTTTAATAAAAATGAAATGCCCAATTTTGGCATTTTTATTTATTTATTATTATTTTTTCCTATCTTTTATTATATATATATATATATATATATTTGAATTATGTTTTTATAGTTTTTTTAAATTAATTTTTTTTGGTTTATTTGGGTTTATTAAAATAAATATATATATAAGGTGGAACTAGGTGCATGGGTGCATGAAGCACTGTGTGCGGTTAGGGTTTAGGTGCAGTGGGCACACAAGATGTGGTGGCAAGTAGCGCATAGAGAGATGCATGTAGGTGGCATTCATGGAGGCACCATGGGTGCATAACGCCATAGGCAGAGGGTTTTGATGACATCATGGGTGCGTAGCACTACGAGCAGAGTTGATGCCATGGTAGAGGCAAGTTTTGATGTTGTTGCAAGTGAGCTTTACCATGGGTAGAGTTGATGCCATAGAAAAGGGTAGAAGGTGGAGTATGGTGAGATCAACAAGCATGGGTGTTTAATGAATGGTAGGCACAAAACACATGGGCATGAGCACAACACTGCACAAGGGTTAAGATTTGTTGGGCGTGTGTCATGGCGTTAAACATTACATGCAGGTGCATGTGGACACATCATACAAGCACAAGCAGTGCACGCTAGTTTGAGTAGCCCACTAAGGCACCACCATGGAGTTTTATTAATGTGTGTGAGATTTGAAAAGAGTGCAATGCATGCACAAGTGCCTACAATACGATGTGCAGATGTGGGCCACATGAGGGATAGGGAATACCTAGTGAGCATCGTGCTTTGGAGAAAACAAAACAAAAAAACTTTGAAGGAAATGCTGAGTGATGGAGGTTTTATGGCCTCCCCATCAGGTGGGGTGCACGATGCACCCCTGTACAGCATGCATCTCACGCGCTCACATGTGAATTGAGCAATTATTATTTTTAAATATTTAAATTTTTCACTTTTTTTTATTTTTTGTGTTTTCCTAATTTTTGATAAGTTTTTTCTATGGTTTTTCAACTCTAACACTTTTGACTTTTAGTATTTTCTCTCGACTCTCAAACTATGAGTTAAGGAGTTGAAAAAAGGTAGGGGATCCTCATTCCTAGTGAGGAATGGGGCGTGTGTTGAGAGACCACAACAAATAGCCTTGAAAAAAGGAAGAAATGACCAAGGCATTTCTTCATCAACAAACATTCTTCCAATGTGTGTCAAACACCAATTGAACTTTGAACACCTCAAGCATCTTTTAGATGACTTTTCAATAAAAATCTTAAGATTTGAAACCTTCAAGTTTAGTGTGTGATTTGTGTACTTGTTCCCTTTGACATCTTAGGATGCAGTCTATCAAAGTTTTCTGAGAACTTGAAACAATCTCCAACTCCTGTTGGCTCTTTCATTTAGAAACTCTATGAAGGCTATTCACCAATCAATTGCTTTCCTAGATAAGAGAATCAGTTTGAGGGCTCTTGGTGGGGTGCCACATGCTTTAGCTTTCTAGAAATTTTGAATAATCACTCCATGTCATTCAGAATATTACTTTTGATGAAGAAATATTTTGGATACAAGATGCTTTGTTTTGTGAATGTACCTTTTCCCATTTCAGATGTTTAGAATCCTTCAGCCTTAAAACCATATTTTTCTCTTTTATTTATATTTATTTTTCCTTTTTTTTTCTCTCTTTTTTGTATCCTAACTATTTTTAGACTATGTAGTTAGGACATCAATGTCATTTCTTGTATTTGATCTCTTGTGAACATCCCTTGCATTCCTCTTTTAGAACTTTCAAAAACTCTCATGCCAAACAATGATCTTGGCAACCTTTCAAGGAGACCCCTCCTATTTGAATCAGTTGTAGTTTAGATCATCCCTTATCATCTTTGACTCTGATTCAATAGCACCTAAAATAATCAAACTTTTAAATTTGCAAAGTGTTTAGAACTTGTTGGTCTAGGCTTCTAATTTCTAGACTCAAAATCCCCTATTTCCACAAAAAATGTCAGTTGCTCAGTTGATATAAGACATTCCATCATTCAAATGTTTTGACAAAGAAATACCTCTTCCTAAAATCAAAACCAAAGAGTGGTTACTAAAAATATTGAGAGAAAGTGTCAAGTACACCTTACCCTCTAGGAATGACACAACTTTGAAAGGAAACACACGACTGAAAACAAACACACTTGTAAAAATAAACAAACTTGCAGGAATACAAATCTAAACTAAATGTAGAAATGAAATATAATTATTTTTGTTTTGTTTTGTGTCTTTTAGGCTTCAAAATAATGTAAAACTACCCATTTATAGGTAGGGGAATAAATTCCCGTTGTAAGGAACTGACCCTAAAATTATTTTCTCCAAGAATTTGTGTGATCTTATAGGGGCCCATCCACAAGCATTGAAACTTAGTATGGTTGCTCAATTTTTCTTTCTCGTTATCCTAGAGTAGAACAAGGTTGGAAATCCTAAATGACTTTATTGTGGCTCTCTTGTCAAACCATCTTTTCACAACACCTTGATATTTAGCCATGTGCTCTGATGCAACTATTTGTTTCTCATCCATCTAAAAGATTATCAATCTGATATTTATTTTTTCAGCATCTTCAGCATACCCACTCATTAATTTAAAAATAGGAATTATAAGATTAAGTGGTAAAACTAGTTCTTGTTCATAGAAAAGAAAATACAAAGAAGTCCCCAAAGCATTTTTTACTCTCACTTGATCTGTCCATAAGGAATATTTGAGCTAAATATGCCAATCCCTAGGGTTCTCCTTCAACAGTTATCTTATTACTGTGATCAAGTTCTTGTTTGTAGACTTTGCTACCCCATTTCTTTGCAGGTAGTAATTTGAAGAGAACTTGATAATAACTTTATTTTTAAATGCCCACTGGGTCAAAAATTTTGATGCAAAAGTAGACACATTATCACACAGAAGGGTGAATGGAATTCTAAACCTAGGAAGAATGTGTTCTTCCAAGAAGTCTGTTAGCACCTTAGAAGTGCAATTTCTAAATGTCTACTTCCATCCATCATGTGCAGTAATCCATAGCTATGAGAATAAATGCATGTCTAGTTGATGATGTTGGTTTACCAGACCAATTAAATCCAACCCCCACTTTGCAAAGGGGCATATCTCATACATAGACTGTAAGGGCATTACCAAATTCCTTTCTCTGTTGGCATTGGTTTGACAAATATGGCAAGAGCATAATTTTTTGAAAGTGTCTTTGAATATTGAGGGCCAAAAATAACTTGATCTTAGAATCATGTAGGCTATTTCTTTTTCCAAACCATGTCTTGTACCATACTTACATGAAAGTGTTCCAAGACTTCCTTTGCTTCCTCATGGCCTAAACACTTTAGATAAATCCCTTCATAGTTTTTCTTGTACAACTTGTTGTCATGTAGCATATAAGATTCACACTTCATTTTAAGTCCCATGTGTTGTGAACTGTTCATCCAACTGGGACATTGGTCTTGTAGAAGATAATAAACAATGTCTTGATACTAAACATCTATCACCACACCCTAATTAATGTCAACTTGTGATACAACCATCTTCTTCTGATAATCTTCATTTATTTCTTCATCAAAGTTGAATTCCTTTTTATTTCCATCCTAGTTATTAGCTATCATCTTTGACAACCCTTGACCTTTGACTAATCTCATAGATTGAATTTCAAGATCAAATTCTTGAGGTATAGCCATCCACTTTCCCCTTCTTTCACCAAGTTAATTCTACATCAAAAGTATTAATACTACTAGGTTAGGTACAATTGCATACACCTTGCTTCTTAGAATGTAATGACAAAACTTCTTTACTACCTTGACTAATGCAAAACATTTTTTATCAAGGTTTGAATAATTTAACTCTGCATTCTTCAGGGGAAAAATCATAAAAGTAATTGGTCTTTCATCCTCATTTTCCTTCTTCTGTGTTAGTATCCCTGCACAAGAGTTTTCGAAAGCAAAGGAATAGATCTTAAAAGGTAACTCGTAATCAAGACACACCAAGACTGGGGTCATAGAAATGGCCACCTTGATACCTTCAAATGATTTCCTTATCTCTGGAACTAATTCCATCTTAGCCCTCTTTTTGAGTAAATCATTAAGGGGAAAAACTATCTCTACAAATACACTTATGAATTTTTGTACAAAATTTATCTTCCTGAAGAAAGACTTCAATTCCTTTCGCCTGTGTGAAGGTACTAATTTCAAAATAGCTTCAACTCTGTTAAGATCAATGGAGATTTTGGCTTCAGAAATTACATGTCCTAGGAGCATTCCTTTAGTAACGCCAAATGAACATTTCTTGGGATTGAGAGATATGCCATATTTATCACATCTATTGAATACCTATCTCAGATCAGCAATGTCGGTACTTCGATCTTTTGAAAAGATAGTCAAATCATCCATGTAGGCAACTATACATTTGTTAATCAATCCTTTGAAAGCCATGAAGGCAATTTTTAGCCTATCTTCTTCATCAAACATCACTTAATTGTACCCTGAGTAACCATCTAGTAAAAACATCATTTTTGAACCATTAATGATTTGCAAGACCTCATCTAGTGAGGGAAAATAATAATTGTCTTTCTGGGATGCTAGATTTAAGTTATAGAAATCAACACAAAGATGAATCTCTCCAGTCTTCTTCTGCATGGGGACCAAATTAGCCACCCATGTAGAATGGTGAATGGAAATATGATCTTTGCATCTAGAAACTTCTTTACTTCTTTCACAATCAGTGGTTCAATGATAGGATTTACCAGTCTTTGTCTTTGTCAGAATGGTTAGGCATCTGGTTTCAGTGGGATGTCATGTGTGATAATCTTAGGATCATAAGTCTTCAGTTCTTCATAGCTCAAAGAAATGACATCCTTATACTCAATGAGTAATTTGAGCATGTCTTCTCTTTCCAATGTGTTGTACACTTTTCCTATCTATACAATTCTTGGTTCTTCATCAGTACCCAAATTGTATGAGTCACATTCTTTGATTCCCTTTTTTTGGGTTACCCTTCTATTGAGTTCTGATTCATCACAATCAAAGATGCATTCTAGTTCGACCATTCCTTTTGGAATAGTGTTGGTTTTTAGATTAAGAATCCCATCTTCATCCTCAAGCTCATCATCTTTAGGTTTTTCATCTGGTGTATCATCAAACTCTTGTCCCTCAAAATGGTGACTACACATGATAAACTCAAGTATATGTTGATCATCTTGAAAGACTTAAAAGTTTGTGATATTTTCAGGAAATGATGGAACTGCAACTAATTCCACTGAATATCTTTTCAACTTGGTTCTTTCAATCATTTGTAAAGCACTTGCTAAAATGGCGAGAGCATTTTCTACCATTTTTTTTCTTCTTGGAATGGATCTTATGTTCAAAGCTTCAAAGCCATCCAATATATGCCATACCTTTTTTCTGTAAGCAAGTATCCTCTTATTGTTGCGAGATTATATTGATTTTACTTTTCGTATGACCAATTAAGAATCCCCTCCGATTATCAAATCTGTGACTCCTTTCTCTAGTGCAAAGAGAAGTCCTCGAATTAATGCCTTGTATTCTATAGCATTGTTAGTACACCTAAATTGTAATTGATATGCAACATAGAAAGACCTACCTTTTGGGTTGACCAATTTGATACCTGCACTGGCTCCCAACTTACACCTGGAAACATTGAAGCAAAGTATCCAAATCAAATTTTTCTTGGGTTTTCTGACTTTATGCTTATTTGTTCTTAGCTTTTCTTTCACTTGAGCTTTGAATGATTGTTTCTTAGGAATCCATTGTAACTTTCCCTGTGTAGGACTTGATGATTCCCCTTTTAATTTGTAGATAGAGGAAGTGTGTGTTTTTCCTATTTATCTTGGATTTCCCCTATCAATTCTTTGATTTTCTCAACTTTAGGTTCAAGAAGAATTAATCCTGAAGTCCATCCTTTACATTTCACATGTCATCTTCATCTTTGGACTTTACCATCGTTGGAGGAGGAGAAGACAAACCTCCCCCATCTGAAGAGGTATCACTATATGACACATTTAAATCTTTAATTTGTTCTTTGATCTACCCCACCAACTTAGTTGAGTTTATATTACTTTGATCTCCTACAGGTCCCTTTTCTAGAATGTGGTTATCCTTGCCTTGCATTATATGTGTTAACACTTTTTAAATTTCTTCTTGGCATGATGAGAATTCAAACTCAGAGTGACTAACTTTGTGTAATTGATAGAATCTGGGGAGAAGTAAGATGCTGGGGTTGACTTCTTCTCCCAAGCATTACAAATTAGTCACCATATTATCTATGAATTGTGTCACAATCTCATCCTTTGGGATTGGTATCTTGAGTTCCTTATCTTGATCTTGGGATGCTTTGATTAGAATAGTTTCAAATGCCATCACCTTGTATGAACCCAAATCCAATTGTAAGAATGCTATCTCATTCGGGGCATTGTAATCTGTAATCATGGTTTTTAATTTGGGTTCTACATCTATCTTGATTTGATTGTTCAACCCTTTCCATGGTAACCATAACTAAGTGAAATCCTTAGAAAACCACCCTCTTAGGAATTTCATCCATTCTCTACTCAAGAGTAACCCATATGTCTCAAGAATGTCCACCACATGTATATCGATGACATCTTGAATCCAGGTATTGCCTGTCAATTATATCCGAACATATTTCAACACACTAATGAATTTCACCTATGTTTTGTCTAATTGTATCAATATCTGATTAGAAGGTTGAGGACTTACCCCTAAACTTTGCACTATTAATAGTTGGATGCATGAATATGTGGCCTCTATTTAACACACACACGTCAACATGGTCTTTATATGTAGATCAATCCTGGAATGAACATGAGATTGTTCACCCAAGAGGAGTCTTGCAAGATGCCCTGTTGTCTTCTATCTAAAGGGATTTTTCTTATTAGATATCCTTAGATTCGAGGTGTAAGCAACCAGACCCTCTAAGAACGAAGGATTTAAGAATACAACTAATTTTATATGAGTGTGCAATTTAGTCTAAATGTGTTATGCAATTAATCTACGAAGTTATATAACAAACTAGATTAAATGTATGCATTTTAACTCTAAATGTCATTAATCTAGGAATGAGAATATGTGAATAGAATAAGCTAGATGAGTGTTTAACGTAGTAGCAATTTGATAGCAATTTGATTCAACCTCTATAATGAGGAATTAAGAGTCTCTTAAATAGAATTCCTAGAATCCATCAATGGCTAAGATCAACTCAGATCAATGGTCAGGATTGAAGCAAAGATTCAGTTAAAATGGAAACTTTATTAAGAAATGAGAGTTAACTGAGCTTTTCATGAGTGTGAGAACAAGTTGACTAGATTACTTCCAATTCGAGAGATAGTTCTCTCAGAGTTTCCATTTTGAACTGAAGAGTAGAATTAGGAAGAATATTTAATTTAATAAAATGAAATATACTCTCATAAATACCTTTTCTATTTAATTAAATAATTTTATTTAATTAATTAGGTATACTTTTCTATTTTATTAAATAAATTCATTTAATCAATTAGGAATAACTTCCTATTTAATCAAACAATTTTGCTTAATTAATTAAAAATAGCTTTCCCATTTAATTATATAATTTTGTTTAATTAATTTAAAATAGGTATATTTATTAAATTAAATAAATTTAATCCTGTAGTACATTAGCCTTAGGAGATAATTTAATTTAATAAAATATGAATACTTTAGATTAAATTAAATTTAAATCAGATAGGTTTAATGTTGCTAATATGAGTGAGTACTATAGGAATTAAATAGGAAATATGATGAATGTGGATTAGGGTTTTTTGCATTTGACAATTAAGTCAAGTAGAAAATATCAGAACAAGAATTTGCCTAATAAAAAAGGACTTTACCAATTATTAGGATAGACTAGAATTGGTATCATGGCAATGAGCCAATTTTGGGGTATTACATTTTGCCCCTCTTTGAATGAATGTGCGAGCAACACATTCAATTCAAAGAAAATTAGAAAGCATGATGTGAAGATCAAGAGATAAGATTGGTTTTGAATTTGATGATATGGAGATGAATTGATAAGCTTTTAAGGACCATCTCAAGAACAGAACTTAATCTCAAGGAATCCAAGCAAAATACCTAGATACCCAAAATTGATAAGCATTTTAAAGGTTTCCTTCATAACAAAGTTTAACCTTTAAGGATCTAGACAGAATGTCTAGATACCTAAGATTGATAGCATTTAAAAGATCATCTCCAGAATGGAGCTTAACCTTTAAGGATCCAAATAGAACAACTAGATACCTGAGAGAAATATCATTTAAAAGATTGTCTCTAGAATGAAGCTTAACCTTTAAGGATCCAAATAGAACATCTAGATACCTGAGATTGATAGTATTTAAAAGACCATCTCTAGAATGGAGCTTAATCTTTAAGGATCCAGATAGAACATCTAGATACCTAAAATTGATAGCATTTAAAAGACTATCTCTAGGATGGAGCTTAATCTTTAAGGATCCAGATAGAACATCTAGATACCTAAAATTGATAGCATTTAAAAGACTATCTCCAGAATGGAGCTTAATCTTTAAGGATCCAGATAGAACATCTAGATACTTGAGATTGATAAAAGATAGCAAGATCGAATTATAAGTCATAGAATCATCCCTAGAATGAGGCTTGATCCTTAGGAATCAAGTTTTAGACTATCCCAATACCTGTCCATCAAACTTTGAGAAGAGTTTTTATAAGATTGATCAGTTGATGAAAAGATAAGATAGATAGCAAAGATGCCAGAATAAGGGCGATGGGATGCCCCAAGTGCTAAGATGCCCCAAGTAATAAGGACATAAGATGGGAACAAGATGCCCCAAGGAATAAAGATTCAGATTGATTTGAATTTCAAGTTCAATGATGTAATCATCCTACCCCCTCAGGAGCAAAATCGAAAGATGACACACTAGAAATATGATGTAAAGTAGTATACAAAGAGATATAGAAGAAATCTGAGATGTAGTAGTGTAGAAATGATGAGAATGATTAGAAGAAAATATGAAGATATTAGAACGATCTGAAGAATATTGGAAGTCAATCCAAAGTGATTTCGAGGTCCAAAAGACCAAGTTTGACCAATAGTTGACCAAAGTTGACTTTTTTGGGAATTAATTTTGAAAATTTGAAAAATTTTGAGTTGACAAGATTCCAAGAATTGCAAAGTATGAGAAAAATTTGGACTACACAAGCATTTGATCGCGTCGGTCTCAAAATTTAAAAATGCATTTTTGAGGCACCAAGGTGTGTCAGATTTCAAATTTGATCCTCAAAATGGATTCAGAATGGTCAAATTAGCTAGGGGCTGACTTTTGCACAAATTGGAGCACTTTGAAAACTTAGGTCAACATCTATATAAGAGCCCAAGGGGTCATTTTCAAATCATTTGTGCATTTTGTCTTTTGTGAATAGTAGCTTTGAGAGGAAGATAGCAGTGAACATGCGAGATCATCATTTTGAGTGCTCGTAACGACATAGCCGGTCGACAAACTACAGACCTCTAATGAGTCATCGATATCCTAGCTTCATACTTTCATTTTTCATGCATTTCGATGTCATTTATTGCATTTTTTTAGCACATTTTAGGAAGGTCAAATCGGTCTTTATGTGAGACTATCCTTTTTTGCAAGAAAACATTCTCTTCTCATGCGAACACATTCTCTTCTTGCATTAAGAAACAATATCAATTGTTTCTTCACATGCGTTAGTGGGTTTCCTCGCGTGGGAGATACCCACCTATCACATGAAGAATGAGAAATCTCACGCGATCTTCGCGCGTGAGACGTTCATTCCTCGCATGACGAAGAGATTTCTCATGCAAAGAAATGAAACTTTGTGCGAGATTTTGATATCTTTGCATGAGATCTTAAGATCTTTGCACAAGAATCTGTGACAGTAGAGTTGAAATTTTCATTTTTGTGCACGAAATTTGCATTTTTGTCTGCATTGTTTTCCCATTTTGACCCAGTACTAATCATTTTCTTGTTGTTGTTGGTTGTGTGTGTAGGAAGTCTTTAATGACATGTCATTCATATCACATTACCCACCTTATAGACCTTTGATTTGGAGGCTCGATGCTGCTGACATGGCATATATCAAGTGATTGGGCTTGTCTTCTCTATGCTAGATCCCAACAGTGCTGGTGAATCATGGCCTACTCATAGCCTTGGTGGAGCATTTCCATTCACAGATGAACACCTTTCACATGCTAGTGGACGAGATGACCATCACCCTAGAGAACATTTGGAGGATACTGAGGATCCCTTTCTATAGAAGATGTGTGATTTATGATGTGGTGCCCCAAGCACCTACAGAGGCACTATCTATTGTGTTCGAGAGGGAGCTACCAAGGGGTTGAGCCATCAGTTAGGATGAGCTTGTGCACACCTATGGATAGACACAGACTGGCATCAATGCTAGTGATCTTCTTGAGTTTCTTTTTAGTGCCAGACATGGGGCAATATGGCTTAGAGTGTGGTTGGGGGGTCATGCTTCATCAGATGGTAGAGGCCCCTAAGATATTTTGGTGGGGTCAGTGCATGCTAGCCCATATGCTCCATGAGATGCATGAGATAGTCTTCCATGGGAAGAAGACTATGGTAGCAGGAGTCTATGTCTTATAGATCTGGGCATGGGAGCATCTTCCTATATGTAGGTCCATTCATGAGGAGGCCCGAGAGCCTATGGAGCCATATATTTATAGATATCGAGGGCATATTATGTAGGTCTTCTTCGGTAAGATAGAGCATTGGCAAACACATTTTGATGACCTGGTCTTCATCATATGGTGACCCTGGTGAGAGACAGAGGATTGGGATGACACCCTAAGCGAGCTGGGCTAGATGTTTTGTTCATGACCATTGTTGGGCAGGACATCACAGATCATTGAGAGGTTTGTGATTTCACAAGTGTGGTGGTAGTATGGCCGACCATAGGACATTTCACAAGAGTACCACACCTATGCTAGACTAGCGAGGGATGTAGAGTGGGGGTGGCAACCACAACTAGACCTAGGCCAATCTATGATAGATGTGTGCAACTTGGTTGTGACATAGTGGGACTACCTCCCTAACATTGCTAATACATGGATGACACCTACATATGAAGCATATTTGATATGCCACTGCCTCTTCCTTCACCTGCTGCTCCTGCTCCTCCTCCTCCTAGAGATGAGGGTACATGATAGAGTTAGATGTTGTGTGCCTGGCTCTTGATTTTGATCTCTAGCTATGTATTGATTGGTGTGCCAGCACCATTTTGTATCATATTGATCGATAGAACTCGAGTAGTGCCCATTTTTGTATGAAATCTTTTTTTGATAGATATATATATGAAATTTTGAGCCCAGTATCATCGTGTACATGTCATTGTCTATGTTTTCTTCACTTTGATGTACATGAGATGTCAATATGATGGTTATGAGATGTATCCTTTACTTTGATATGATGTGATTATGAGCATGTAGAGTAGATATTATGAGTATATGGGTGCAATGCATATGGAAATGGACTGTCATCTCATGTAGTGTTGCATATTTTGCTTGACAGTGACAGGTATTCCACTAAGGAGTGCGAATCCACAAACTAAATGCTTATGTAGCCATGGAGAAACTTGATATATTTGAAGATGCCGCCAATCATTCATCACATAGGGGAGAAATATAATCACAACCAAATTGTGTGCTTATGCAAGTGAAGCATGTAATGCAAGACTTATGTTAAATGTAACCCTAGGTCTGGTTACTGAGCCTCAAAAATTTTTCATCACTAGAGATAGAACAAAGCTCACATGTTATACAATTCCCACTGATATTTCAATCATGGAAATATGAATAGACCATACGTTATAGGTTTTTCGAGATTAAATGTAAGCATTCGAGGCACAAGAAGCCAAAATGACCAGAACATTTGTCCCTTTTAATATAGCAAGTTAACATAAGCATCAAAGCATAAATGCTAGGATGACTAGAATGTTGCTTGCATGATAGGCACACCAAACACACAAGAGATCCATCTTATCTTAAGTATTCAGTAGGTATTCTATCAGCAATGACCCTTGCATTCGTAACCTGAGACAGAAATGTGCTAGGTATATTTGTAGTGACCTGTACATTCACTTAAGAGGATGGGTATCAGTATATACTATAGCATTAAGAGTTCACTCCAATAGACAAGGATAAGTACCAACATTATTGATTTACTCATATAAAAGGAGTCAAGGTACACCCAACCATCCAATGCAAGATGGAGGCTCTTATAGTGGACATCCCTCTCATAGGAATATGTCAACTAATTGGAACTAAACCACAAATAGAAACCAAAGAAAAGATCATGCCCCCAGTCATTACTTCTCTAATTAGAAATGAGATCATCAAGTTTCTCGAAGGGACATGATAAAGCAAAATCAAAGAAAATAAAGAAAAAGCTCAGCATATCCAAACAAGTATGTCATTTTGAAACTATTATTTGTCATGGGATTGATGCCAAGTGTCAATGTCCAGAACATGTTTGAAAGAAAACTCTTCCATAGGGTGGCAACAGTAGGTAGGCATAGTTAGAATGACTGGTGACTAAGGTCAAAGAGGAACCTTCAAGGTGAAGAACCTAAGAGGACTGAGTGACACTAGACAAACATAGCCTAGATGACTGGTGACTGATGCAAAAAAGATCTTTCATAAAGAAATCTAGAGACGTGACCTAAGAAATAGTAGGCAAACATAGCTGAAACAACTGGTGACTATTGTAAAAGAGATTCTATGAGGAGAATCTTGAAAAGAGTGACACTGGCAATAGTAGGCAGACACAGCTAGAATGATTGGTGACTATCGCGAAAGAGATTCTATGAGGAGAATCTCAAAAGGAGTGACACTAGTGATAGTAGGTAGATACAGCCAAAATGACTGGTGACTTTTGCAAAAGAGATTCTATGAGAAGAATCTCAAAAGGAGTGACACTTAAAGGGGAATGTCCCCAAGCTATGAGAAGACTCAATCCAGGGATACATGAGCGAAAAGCAAGAAAAGAAGAAAAGAAACTATGTAGAAAGCCAGAAGATGTGGTGCGAGTTGGAGCATTAGGAACAAGAGGCACCTGTTTACTAGGTTTTCACCTTCTTGATAGAGCTTCTCCTTTTTTTTCTACCATGATGCAGGTTTCCAGGTTTTCATCAATGGCACTTTTTTTTGTTTTTTCAAATTTTTTTGGTATTTTTCTTCTTTTTGATTTTTTTGTATTTTTGAGATTTTTCACTTTTTTTTTTGGTGTTACCAAGGTGCCTATTGCTAGGTTTTCACTAAGGTAATGATTTTTTAGGATGTTTTCTAATTTTAAGGATTCTTTTCAGGACATATACATATGTACAAAGAGCTACTACTATTAGATCAACTGTAAAACTACTTTAGGTGGAGAGTGTTGATAGGTTCCTTTAGCACTCCTCCCTCAATTGTGGAAAGCTGATAGGTGCCAGATCCATATACTATAGTAATGATGTAATCACTAAGCCAATTTAGTTCAAAATTTCCTTTTTGGACTCGTTGTTTTTTATTCTTAGGGTTCTCTCTCAGTATGAGATCACCTAGCTGGAAGTCATGTGGCTTGACCCTCCAATAGTAGCTTCTTGCCATTTTTTGTTGATATGCTTGCAAATGATCACATGCCACTTATCAACGTTTGTCTAGTAACACAAGTTCTTGAAGCTATCTATCATGTAGTCATCATCAGTAATAAGGCCCTTCATAGAGATTCTCAAGGTAGGAATCTCGACCTCTATTGGAAGCACATCATCCACTCCATGCACCAAAGCAAAGGGGGTCATGCCCATTGGAGTTTTGATGCTTGTCTTATATGCCCATAGGGCTAGATTAATCTAGAGATGCCAGTCTCTCCCTGATTTGCTAACTATGTCATGAAGAATTTTGAGGATCACCTTATTGGATGCCTCAACCTAGCTGTTACCCTGGGGGTAATAAATGGAAGACCAATGTTGTGTGATTTTGAATTTTTTGCATAGTTCCTTGAGGTCTTTTTTCTTGAATTGTCCTCCATTATTAGTAATGATTAAGGATGGTACACCATATTTATAGATGATGTAGTTTGTGATAAAATGTGCTACAATTTTTCCATCGACAACTATGAGAGGTACTACCTCTACCCACTTCGTGAAGTAATTTGTAGCTGTGATAATGAACTTATGTCCATTAGAGAAGGTTTGGTGGATCTATCCCACCAAGTCAAAGGCCCATTGTTGAAATGGCCATGTTGTAGTAGAGGGAATCAACTCTCTAGCTGGAGCATGGCTAAAATTCCCATGTAGCTAACATTGCTTGTAGGATCTAGCATACTTGATAGCTTCTTGCTCTATTTTAGGCCAATAGTAACCAAATCTAAGGAGTTTACAAGCTAGTGTCAAGACATTGGAGTGAGATCCAAAAATGCCCTCGTGAACATCAATTAGTGCACATTTGGACTCTTTAGGTTCTAAACACTTAAGGAGTGTTCTATTGAGATCTCTCCTATATAGATCGTCAGCAATAATAACATAATGTGAAGCATTACGGATTAGGTAACATTTCTCATTCCGGGCTAGACCTTCCAAAATGGTTTGATTGTGGAGATAGGAATAAATGCAATGGTAGTGGAATGATTATTGTCCAATAATAGAACATATCATCCTAGAACTAGGGGTGTCATAAGCTGAGTTGTGTAACGCTTCCACCAAGAATTCATGTTGGAGGTCATTTTTAGGCCTCTATAGTAGGGAGGCCAAAGTAGCCATGGCATCAGTCACGTTATTATCTACTCATGGAACTTGCTGGAAGGTGATGTGTGTAAAATACTTCTTTAAGTCATCAACCATGGGCTTGTAAGGAATTAGTTTCTCATCCTTTGTTTGGTACACATCATTAACCTGGTTGACAACAAGCTGAGAGTCACCAAAGATGTCTAACTAATCCACTCTCCATTCGGCTACAATTTTCATGCCATTGATCAAAGCCTTGTATTCAGAAATGTTGTTTGTAAAAGGAAACATAATCGTGTATGATTTGGGAAATGAGTATCTTTGTGGTGTAATAAAGAGTAATCAAACACCTAATCCTTGTTGTGTGAAGGACCCATCAAATAAAATAACCCATGTGTGGTGTGTGAGTGTCAGAATTGACTCATTTGGGAAATTAATGTTCATTGGTAGAAGACTCTATATGGGTGCATCGACCAGCTGATCTACAATTGTTTGTCCCTTGATAACCTTGTGCTCAATGTATTGGATGTCAAACTCATTGAGTATCATAACCCATTTAACCAATCTTCTTGTGAGAGCTGCCTTATTGGGCAAGGACTTTAGTGGATCTATTTTAGCCATGAGCCACGTAGTGTGGGCAAGCATGTAGTGTCTCAACTTCTAGGAAGCAAAGGTAACTACTAAGAAACCTTTCTCAATAATGCTATAGTTCTTCTCATAAGAGATCAGTGTCTAGCTCAAGTAATAAATAGCCCTTTCTTTGTTGTCAGTCTTCCTAAGCCAATAGGATTCCCAGAGACATTTTAGTTGCTAAGATGTATAAAAGCAAAGTCTTCCCATGGATTGGAGGCATTAGGATTGGCAGATTGATAAGATATTATTCAATCTATGTTAGGCTTTTCTCACAATCTTGGCTGCAATTATATTTTACACCCTTATGTAAGGTCTTTGTGAAGGGTTGTGATCTATTCACCAATTGTGAGATAAACCTATGAATAGATTGGAGCCTTCCCTATAGTCCTCTCATTTGATTGATGTTCTAAGGTGGTGGCATGCCCATTATTGCTTATATTTTCTTTGGATCTACCTCAATTCCTTTTATAGAAACAATGTATCCCAACAACTTTCCTAATGTGACACCAAATGTGCATTTCTTAGGATTGAGTTGAAGACTGAATTTTTCCATATGATCTAGGATGGGCCCCAAATCTTGTAGATGAGTATTGTGTTTAACACTTTTGACCAAGGTATCATCAATGTATTCTTCCATGGTATTATGCATCATATCATGGAAAATTGTAGTAAGAGCCTGCTGATATGTAGCACCAGTGTTCTTCAAGCCAAACAACATTACATTCCAACAAAAGGTTCCCCGTGCACATGTGAAAGCCATTTTCTCCAGATCTTTTGGCACAATTTTGATATGATTGTATCCAAAAAACCCATCCATAAGTGAGTACATCTCATAGCCAGTTGTCATGTCCACTATCATATCAATATTAGGAAGCAGAAAGTCATCTTTAGGACATGCCAAGTTAATATCATGGAAGTCAGTACAAACCCTAAGAGATTTATCATGCTTGGAAACTGGAACAATATTGGATATCCATTCAACATAATCAATTGCACAGATGAAACTAGCTTTTAGAAGTTTCTCCAATTCCACTTTGACGAGCAATGCAACATGAGGATGCATTTTTTGAAGCTTCTGTTTAACTAGTTGGATGCCTAGTGCTATGGACAAGTGATGCATGATAAGATCAGGATCTAGTCTTGGCATGTCAGAGTATGTACAGGAAAAATTTATTTTCTTTTCTTTGAAAAAAGCAATGAATTCTTCCTTTTCTTCAGGTGACAACGACTGTGCCAAATGTATCATATGAAGATTTTCTTCTATGCCTAGATTAATTGGCTATGTTGGCTCTATCAACACAGATGATCTCTCCTTAAAGTGACTAGGAAGAGCATCAAATATCTCATCCACGGGCACCTCAGAGAGGTTTTCACCCTTGGATACATCTTTTGTTTTTACTTTTTTAGGTTTTGATACTACCACAATGTGGTTCTCACCATCGAACCTTTTACATTTTTTCATTTTAATTGTATGACTAAGATATTTGATGTTAGCCTCAGTCATGTTGACACTTTGCTCATTGGTGGAAGATGTTATAGGTTCGATAGCATTTAGGTAACAGGCGAGAGCATAGTCATTCTAGAATGCAGGGACTTTGGTAGATGCATTAGGGTTCTAGTCTATAAGCTTAGGATGTGGGATGAGAGAGTGGTGGCTGGTTCAATTGTGTTTATAGTATAGTCATTAAGTGCTTGGAACAACAATTCAAGACCTACGACAACCTCATCCATAGGTGTGTTCAAACACCTCTAATTATGAACATCAACAATTGATGACTCTAGGACACTAGTTGGATAAGACCCATGTGATCTAACCCTAGACATTTCACCCACTTTGATTTGGTTTTCATAGACATGCACTTGGTCAATATCTTTATCAGTAGTCACTTCTGAAAGAGAGTCAAAATCATATTCCTTAGAGTCAGTGCTACATGGTGAGAGACTATAGAATTCCCCAATAGTGATAGGGACATACTTTCCTTCATCCTTTGGGTTCTTACACAAATACTCAGTACATAGCGACTGATTAGGTTCTCCCTTTTCTGAATGATATTTGAGTTTCTTAGTATTGTCCTTAGAAGAGTCACTAGTATCATCCATAGTTCTAACACATGGCACAAAGTCATCTGGATAAGCAAAGAATTTAGCAAGATCATGAGGGATAGGATGAGGATAGGAATCTTCATCATCATATTTTTCCTCTTGAGTATCTGACTCAGTTGGTGATTCATTTCCAGATGAACTCTTAGGTGTTGGTATGAATTTATTTGGTCCCAAATGGAAAGGAACCTTCTTAAATCCTAGGCTAGTTGTATCACTATTTCTTTGAGCTATTTCTTTGATAGGATCAATTAGACCAATGTTATTACATCCAATAAGGCTAGTTCCCTTATAACCAAAACACTTCATAAGCCTAAGACCAAGCCCATATTTCTTAGGAGTGATTTCTTGGGCTTGATTTGTTAAGTCTATTGGAGCCTCTTCTCTATAAAGCCATGCTACAATGGCTCTATTTTCACTTTCATCCTCTAAGGACACTATAGCCTTAACAAAAGTGCCATTATACTTGGTCTGAGGTGTCAGTAAAAATGGCTTCTTTGCCTCTGAGGGTCTCCCGTAATGACGAGGAGATTCTGGAAGAGATGTTAATGATAGCATTGGTTCAATGCAATACTCTCCCATGCTAGTTTTTTTCAGCTTGAATGACTGCTCAATTTGTTTCAGCTTATTGTCATGATAATCAGTGGATTCATGGTTAGTAGGGACAAAAGTTTCAACAACCTTGAGCATATTGCAGGTATAGCTAGTAGTGGCAGGAATAGTAACTTTAGAGTCATGAAATGAGAACTTGATGCATTAGTGGAATGTTGATGGCACATCACACATCTCATGTATCCATGGCTGTCCTAATAGAATGTTGTAAGCCAAGGGACTGTCAAGCACTTGACAGGTGACATCCCTTTCTACAGGACTGACATGAATGGGTAAAACCACAAGACCTAGAGACTTTCGTTCCACTTTGTCATATGCTTTGATAGTGATCTTACATTGAGGATCAATAGAGTCCTTAGAATAATTCAATTGTCTAAGGAGAGTAGCAGAGACAATATTAAGGCCAACACCATTATCTATGAGTACCCAATGAACATGTGTCTGATGGATCATAACCTTGATGTGTAGCAGTTGATTGTGTGGGTGACTCAGTGAGTTATCATCCTCAGGTGACCTACCATGGATTGAAATCACTCAAGATCAAGATCTTGAGGAACATTTTCCTCACCAAGGGTTTTTTCTAGAATCTGCTTGTGAGCAGGCGAGATTTTAAGTAGCTCAAAGATGGAAATTTGAGCATTAGTTCATTTCAATTGATCCAAAACACTATAACTAGTTACTGTCTACTTTTTTATGGGTTTTACACCTTTGCTAGATGGACCAGTGAAGCTTTGTCTTTGTGTTGTTCAAGATCAGAACTAGAAGGCATAGGGCCTTTGAGCACCAACTTGGCATGAGAGTGAGTGATAGCATTAGCACAATGTTGTGAGGGTGTATTATCCATTGTGTT
The DNA here is from genome assembly GCA_028749045.1 of Cupressus sempervirens. Classification (NCBI taxonomy): domain Eukaryota; kingdom Viridiplantae; phylum Streptophyta; class Pinopsida; order Cupressales; family Cupressaceae; genus Cupressus; species Cupressus sempervirens. The sequence goes on from CM053785.1 coordinate 280,349,334, forward strand.
GGGGGTAGGGCCCCTCAAGACAAATGGTGTCTTGGGTTTTTCATTATCTTGTTTTCCCTTAATGGTAATAACTTCATAGTATTTAGAATCCACAAGTTCAACCATGTTAATCACATTGTCATCATTGGAATATGCATAGTTGATGTTGTTGTTGGGTTGTGGTTTCATAGTCTCTCCTTTTTCATAAGCTGGGAAAGGTTCTTTGAATGCCTTGTGATCTGAGATTTTGTTATGTCCATCTACCAAAATATCACCAGCACCAATCATGTCCTGGACTTTATTGCACAAGTTTATGCAATTGCTAGTTTTGTGTCCCTTATTTTGGTGATACTCATAGAATGAGGTTTCATTCCACCATGGTGGACATGGTTGTGGATCATTAGGATGAAGATTGTCCACTGGTGAAATAAGCTTATGTTGTACCAATGTTTTTTAAACCACATCCAAAGGTTCTCCCAAGGGTGTATACTCTCACTTGGGGCATGTGGCCCATGAGTTTCTTGGTTTATTCCTGGATGTCTTGTTTTTAGGAGGAGGTTTCTTAGTGTTTTTGGCTACTTTGAGGCCATCTATGAGATTAAATTCCGCTTTAGCAGGTTTGGGGGTGACATTGTCAAAGACTCCATCATGTACAATTTCTCAGTTCTTATTGACAAGTTTAGTTTTATCCCTCTTGGAAGTGGACCCTTGTTTTATGTCCCTCTGAAGAGTGAGTTCACCTTTCTTGATCATAAATCCCTCAATAAAAGTAGCCTGTGTGATAATGTCTTCAAAGGTATGTGGACCTTGAAGTTGGACTCTATATCTGAAATCAAGTAGGAGATTATCAGTGAAAATGTCAAGCTTCTTCATTTCTAAAATTTTGGAGGAATACTTAGTGTACAATTTTCTCAACTTTTGGAGGAATGTGAGAAAAGGTTCTCAAACTTTTTGCTTAAGGTTGCATAAATCTCGAATGTTGATAGGATGTTGAATTTTATGAGAATACTACTGAACAAATAAGTTGGCAATTTCATCAAACGTATTAATACTGGGAGGTAAATGTGAAAACCACTCTAAAGCCTGACCACCTAGGCTTCTAGGGAATAAATGCATGAGGTATTTTTGATCATTTATAAACTCCATAGACAAAGCACCAAATTCTTCTAAGTGATCTTGGGGATCAGTGGTACCAAAGTACTTGTCAAACTTGGGTAGCTCTATGCCTCATGGGAAAGGTGACATGTTAACACTTTTTTCAAATAGAAATGGACAAAGAGCATCCAATGTGTATGTTTTTGTGGGTTTCTCTTTCTCATGCATCATCTAAGCCAATTGTTCTTGCATGATTTTCACTTTCTTTTAGAGTTTAGAAGTCCTAGTTTCTTCTTCAGGTGTGATAATAGTTTCCACATTGAAGTGAGAGGGAAACTTTGCTCCCTCTTGGGAAAGTTTGAGAAAATAATTTTCTTTCTCTTCATTGAGTAGGATTCCCATGACCTTTTGAAAGTTTTTGTCTCTTTGAAATTTTGCTATGTGTTTAGGGAGTATTTCCACCTCTTCCTGTTCCTCATCGGTGTCATGGTATTTCTCTTTCTCTTTTTCATTCCTAGGTGGTTCTTGATGTCTACTATGACTACCATGTTCAGGTTCATGATTAGTCATTGTAGGAATGTGTTCAATTTTAGTGTTTTGTGTTTTGAAAAGTCCTTTGAAAAAGGAGTGAGACATTTTTTTTGGTGATATAGGACCTCTACCTATCTCAGTATCCTCTCGATACAAAGGATTCCTAATTTGTTGTAGGTTTATGGAAAATGTACACTGAATTCAAGGTGACCTGATAGGTGAGGGAGATCGTGAAGATGCCTCACTAGCCAAACTAGATTGTGTAATGAAAGGTAAGTGACCTCTACCATGATTATAGCCCCTAGCATGACCTCGCCTAATTCTAAGAGGATAAAACATGTTGGCACTCCTGATTGTGACAATCATACACAAGGACAAAAGGCAAGAACCTGGACAAGGATTGCACTAAGACTAAGTCTCAATAGGATAAGACAAGAATGCTATATAATGAGGCACAAGTAGTATAATTTGAAGGATAGAATAACCGAAGGTTATGAATAATGTAACATGGAGTATAACAAGCACTAAAGAATGAGAATCCAAAGAACTAAAGGACATGACTAGTCAAAATGCAAATCACAGATCTTGAGTTAAGCTAATTGCCACTATCCAGGACTATGTACAAATAGAAAAAGGACAACTTAATGTAGGAATTAGACTGAATGGAGATTGTAGATCAGTCAAATAGACTAATTTGACATTTTTGGAAAAGATCTTGCACGAAGATTCTCTATAACCTAAGTAAGGAAGTTCATTGAGTTGCGTGAAGACTCATAATTGTAATTTAATTTTGCATGAATACTTTCTATGGCTCACATGAAGAAGTGAAAAGACAACTAAGATAGTGGCAAGATCTCATGTGGGTGTATGCAAGATCTTTCATGAAGACCTAAACTGGCTCGCGTGAGAAAGTACAAGTTTGTGCACAAAAATTAGGACCAGATTAGCAACAATGTTGGATTTTGAAGAGATTTCTCAATTGTTTGGATAGATTAGATAGAATAACTAGACAATTTTTTTGGATAGATAGCAAGTTTAACTCTAAAAAATTGTTTGGACAGATGTTTAAGTTTCAACCTAAGAAAAGTGGTCGAACAAGACAGTGGGAAACAAGCATTAGTTGAATACAGTCCAACTGAGGGCAAAGAAACTTAGAAGGACAAGGGAATCTTGAGTTTTAGTTTTTTTGAGGAAGTTTGAACATGTTGAAGACTCAATAAAAAGCATACTTTATCACTAGAAATAGAAAATGGTAGAGAAGGAAAAACCTTTGTCCCACATCTTATGCGCATGTGTGTACCTCACACAGCCATGTCACCCCCTTGAGGGCACTCGTGTTTTTGGTATATTCAAAGGAATCAAGAGTATACACTGAATGAGAACCCTTGTGGCAGGGGATGATCGTGTATACCACCTTCAAAAATCCAGTAGCATGCCTATGGTGAGTTCAACAAGAGAGATTCTTCCCCCTCCTTGCACAAGGATTATGCCTCCTTTTGAAGGTGAACCAGGTGGCTTCTAACTAAAGGATTTTACTTGGCTTCCATTCATATTAATTCCTAGTGGCTCCAAAAGTGGAGTTAAGACCAGAAACCCACACCAACATCTGAAAGTGCACATTACTTGGTTAGCAAGCTAGGGGCCAACACCGAACAATGCACATACAGAGCTTCCCCTTGATATGTGATATCAAGAATCAAGGGAAAGAAATTAATCTGGCTTTGGAATATTTCACACTACAAAGCATCTTGATTATAGTGAATTGGAATCTCCAGTAAAAGGAGTGTTCCCACTAGGGTCATTCTCGGAGGTTGGATCACTCCAGTAGGCCCTCTAAAGGATTGACTCAGACTAGTGGTTTGATCGCAAGGGTCAAAGCTTCTAATTTCCCCCAAGGGGAAAGAACATACTCCTCGACCTTACTTTCTCCTCCAAACATGCAAAACAAGTTGATTTACCAACTTAGCTTAATCAATCTAGACTTGTCATTTCTCAATATTCTGATTCCTTAAAAGGAAACCATCATCTCTTCATAGAAAAGGACTCATACTAGAGAACCACTAAGCTCCTTGCCTTCTTCAGAATGTCATCTTTCAAAAGTGTCTAGGTTTCTAATTCACCCTTGGTCATGACCTCCAAGTGGTGAAGAGCATAATCCCCTATTCTTTTGTCTTGCACCCTAGGAAGTTCACAAGCCCCTAATTAATCTATGTTTTGAAAGCAATAAATATGACACACTATTTTGTGGGTTTTAAAAGTGGCCTTCATCAAATGTATCTTTGGAAATTGTCCTGCAAGAAAATAGTTAGTCCATGTTTGAGTGGGTTGTATAAGGAATCTTTGACAAATCATCCTGTAGACAATAGTTAAGCTGCAAAAAGTCAGACAAATAGAGCAACATAGATTTTGGGAAAAAACACGTTAATGAAATGGGATAAATAGCCTGTTAAAAGTATAGAAATTTAACTTCTTGGTTTAAGATCTTGTGTAGAACATCGCAAAATTCATTTCCTACTCACACGAAGAAATAACATGCCACGCGAAGACTCACTCGATGGGGCACTTTCTCACACAAAAAGAGAAGTATCTTTGCATGAGAACCTAAATCCTCATGTGAAAATGGATCATCTCGTGTGAAAATTTGAGGAACTATATAGAATTGTATGGATAGAGAGCTAAAATATCATTAAAAAAATGCAGAGGAAGCCAAAGAAATTGATTTTCTTGGCACCACAGTGGGCACCAATAATGTATGCATGAATATGTGGTCTTTGTTTAACACACACACTTTAACATGGTCTTTATATGTGGATCAATCCTAGAATGAACATGAGATTTTTCACCCAAGAGGAGTCCCACAAGATGACCTATTGCCTTCTATCTAAATGGATTTTCTTATTAGATATCCTTAGATTTGAGGTGTAAGCAACCAGACCCTCTAAGAATGAAGGATTTAAGAATGAAACTAATTCTATATGAGTGTGCAATTTAGTCTAAATGTGTTATGCAATTAATCTAAGAACTTATAAAATAAACTAGATTAAACGCATGCATTTTAACTCTAAATGTCATTAATCTAGGAATGAGACTATGTGAATATAATAAGCTAGATGAGTGTATAACGCAACAACAATTTGATAGAAATTTGATTCAACCTCTGTAATGAGGAATTATGAGTCTCTTAAATAAAATTCCTAGAGTCCATCAATGACTAAGATCAACTCGGATCAATGATCAAGATTGAAGAAAAGATTTAGTTAAAATGGAAACTTCCTTAAAAAATGAGAGTTAACTAAGCTTTTCATGAGTGTGAGAACAAGTTGACTAGATTAATTCCAATTCGAGAGATAGTTCACTCAGATTTTCCATTTTGAACTGAAGAGTAGAATTAGGAAGAATATTTAATTTAATAAAATGAGATATACTCTCATAAATACCTTTTCTGTTTAATTAAATAATTTTAATTAATTAATTAGAGACACTGTTCTATTTAATTAAATAACTTCATTTAATCAATTAGGAATAACTTCCAATTTAATTAAATAAATTTTCTTAATTAATTAAAAATAGCTTTCCCATTTAATTGAATAATTTTGTTTAATTAATTAAAAATAGGTACATTTATTAAATTAAATAAAGTTAATCCTGTAGTACATTAGCTTTAGGAGATAATTTAAATGAGTACTTTAGATTAAATTAAATTAAAATAAAATAAGTTTAATGTGGCTAATATGAGTGAGTACTATAGGAATTAAACAAGAAATATGATGAATGCAGATTAGGGTTTTTTGCATTTGACAATTAAGTCAAGTAGCAAATATCAAAACAAGAATTTGCCTAATGGAATAGGACTTTAGCAATTATTAGGATAGACCAGAATTGGTATCATGGCAATGAGCCAATTTTGGGGTATTACAATAGTGGCATGAAATTACATGATGCTCTTGAAAAAATTAAGAAATTGTGGAGATTCTTTCCATATATCATGATCTTGACTAGAAATTTGGGTACTTCAACCTTGTCTTTAAACATAGTGGGCATCGCTTCTGCTACATTGACTTGTTGAGACATTGTCTTTTGAGGGACAGTATTTATATTATGGGATACCTTTGTATGATCCAAAGTCTTCATGAGCACTTCTTTCTATTGTGGATAATTTTGTAGCATGTCAAACATGGACATATTTGCTTTGGTTCTTTTCAAGTCTTCGACGACACTATACTTCTAAATAGACCAAGCAAGATTTTTTAGTATTTTTGTTACATTCACTTGATTCTGATTCTGTTGTCCTCCATATGGTGGCCTAATTGGTGCCAAATTTTTACTTGCTCTTGGATTGGGAGGAGTTAGTTGTAAACCTAGAGGGATCCCACCCATCAAAGGTTCCTTTCTATATCTCAAATTATATGTATTTCAATTGTCATTATGAAAAGGAAACATCTCATCATGTTGAATATCAGGTTCCTGACTGAATGGGAAAGAGAACTCTTTGTTAGCCAATTGTTCTACCTATATATTCTATGTAAAATCATAGGATTCTAGTAACATAGCATTAAACTATACAGGAGGAGCATTATCATTCACTTGTGAACTTTGAGCCATCTCTTGATTCCCATTGTAATACATACCATCATCATACTAATTGATATCTACATAGTGAACATTGTTATTGTTGTTGTTGGTAGGAATGCTTCCATTATTTGGTCAAGTGTTGCACTATTAGTTCTATCTTTGGGAGCCATTATTATGATTAGGAGGATTGAATTTGGTTCCCCCATTTTTGTTTCCTACATTATTGTTGTTGTTCCCACTAAAGTTCCTATTATAATTCTAGCCATAATTTTTGGTGTAAGGGCTAGTGTTGTTTCTTTGGAAGGTGTTTTTTTGTCCTTGAGAGAACCTAAGATGAGTCAACTCATTGTTCATTTGGGACATAGTCTTTTTCATCCGACCAAATTTAGAAACAAAACCATTGTCTACTTTAGTGGGTGCTACTATCTTTTTCTTAAAGAAAGCAACTTTTAGAGGTTCAAACCATGGGTGTATTAGAGCACGATTTTGTAGAGTGGGTGCCTATTGCAATGGAACTGGATTCATAGGTACAAACTAACTAGGCATCATGGGTACTCTGATAGGGTATGTTGACATTGCTATGAAAGATGGAGCTAGAAGCATTAATCCTCCTCCATTAGGATTAGCTTGCATATTAAAGGTAATTACCTCTACGAAGACTTTATCCAATGTGTCAATATTTGCTATAGAAACTCTTCTTAGAAAAATTATAGTAAGATGGTCCATAGCATTTAGAAAAATCTAAATGGTGGCTTCGACTGGTATAGTGTATGGTGTCTCTAGCTTGCGATATTCCATATGAAAGTGATGGTTGAAGCAAGAAACTATCTCAACTAGGTCCCTTTTGATTGATATGAATTATTGATGTATCACAACTTTGTTGATAAATGTTTTGAATTGTTCCAAGAATAATTTTTTGAATGTGTCCCAATCTCCAATGCATCCAGGTGGCAAATTAACATACCAATTAAAGGAAATTTCCTCCAAAGAGTAGGGAAATAAATGAAGAACCACATCCTCATTAGCAACCTGCTTGTGGTCAAAAATTTTCTTGAAAACCTTGACATGATATTTGCTAGTTTATGTTTCACCATAGATGAATCTTGGGCAAAGCTTCTCAAGATTTTTAGGGAGGTCATTGAGTGCACTTCTCAAGTTTATTGGTGAGTCTACAACATTTGAAAAATAGGCCATTGGAGGGTTTGGTGGACCTAATAGTGGTTGTTGAGGAGTAGCTATTGGAAAATGTGGTGGTCCACAAGGTGGTTGGAGTGGAGGTGGAGTTGAAGAAGATGATGGAAGTTTGAATGGAAGTGGTTGAATTCAAGATGTTACCTTGTCACTATGAGGTTTTTAGAAGTCGGTAAGCTCGCAAAACTTGTATACACTTGGTGTAGACCTTAATGGTCACTAAAATAAAGATTTTGGATCAATATCTTCTAGCTTGCATCATTTCTGGAAAAAGTGCACCTCTATAGAAGTAGACTTTCTCACCTCTTTGAATTTTTTGCACCACAGAGTTTTGTGTACCTACGTACTCGCAAAGTTGTGGATTTGTGGACCTCCATACCTATAGATCTCCAGACCTCTATACCTGTGAAGTTTTGGAGCTATAGACCTGAATTTCTCAAAAACTCATAAATTTTTTTGTTGTGTAAAGCACAAATTTTTACAGAAAGTGCAAAATTTTTGAAACTTTGTCAAATTTTCCACTTTTCTTCGAGATTTAAAAGTGTGGCCCTCATTCTAGCACCACTTCTATTGGGAAGTCATTCTGCACAAGGCCAATGATAGGAATCTTTCAAAAAATTCCTCTTGAAAAGACAATCTTTTGGATCATCTCCAAGGTTCTATGTTTGTCTTGTGATGTACTAGAATCTGCTCAATTGAAGATAAATGTGATTGTTCATGAGGAAGCCTTTTCTAGTTCTGTTTTGATCTCAAAATGAAGTCAAATATGTCTGATGTCACAAAATAATACACAAAAGAACAATTTTTTTGTATTTCTCTATTTTTCAATGGATACAATCTAGCAATACAACTAAAATGAGTTCCTATTCTAACAAGGGGTTAGCAAAGGAAATAATGAAACTGAAAGCAAATAACATGAAATTCAAAAAAAATAACATGAAATTTAAATCCTAATGGACATAAGCTACAAAAAACAACACACTATGAGTTAAGCTTTCAAAGAAATTGGAAGGTAACCAATGAAAACAGGAGCAGGGCTTCCTATATTCCACTAATGCAATCGTTGATGGGAAATTTCAATAACTGAATGATTTTTCACTCTTCATCAAATCGCAAGGCCACAAAAAGTGCACGCATACAAGACAAAATGTTATGCAGGCACAATTTGGTGATTTCTCCTCGAGCTAGATACATCAATAGAATTTATAAATTTGTATCAAACACAAGAACTAAAAGATCACACAATCAGAAAAAACACAATAAATATTTGGCTCAATCACAATCTCATGAACAAAATTCACAAAATAATGACATATTTAGGCAAGAATCACTAAACTCCAAATGCAAGCACCAAAAGCATAATTTTATTGCATAATAATGATGGCCTTTGTTACATATTACAATGGGGTATTTATAAGAAATCGTCTCCTCAATTTGTGTTGAGAGTGAGAGATATCTTCATGCAAATAAAATGTTTTTAAAACATTAAAATAAACTAAATATATACAATCTAACAGTTAATCTATTTCTTAGAGGGACGCCATCCATATTTTAATCATTAATTGGATGCATGAGCCCTTTACATGTCAAAAACAAAGAAAATATGGGAGAAGAAATAGGAGGAAACCTTTAGTTGAAGTAGGGGCATCTAGAGGTGCCAAAAATAGAAGCTAGTCCTTTACTAGGTGTGTGTCAAAGTTATATTTCTATCAGAATGTGTTTTCAATGCATGCGAGCACTATTTTTGGAACAAGTAGTTAACTATTGGCACAGATTTGAATTTTAGAGCTGTAAACCTATGTACCTATGAACCTACACACCTGCGGAGCTACGGAGCTTGACAGAGTCAAAATCTCAAAATTTTACTATGTCAAAATTGAAATTCTGGCATCTAGGTTTTGTTCTTTTTCATCCCAAAGCTATGTTTAGATGTTTGCCCTTGAATTTGTCTATCATTTTAGTAATCTTAGCTACATCTAGAAGATCTAAAGCCTCATATTTATCTTTTACCTTTTGTCTATAATTTTCTACCTCAATCCAGGTATTAGCAAAATCCTTGACTTCGGTATTTAATTCTAACAAGGTGTCTTCTATCCTGAAGGATTGTTGGATGTCCTCATCATCATAAACCTTCACACAAATCTTCCTAAAATTCTCCACTACTATCTCTATAGGTAACAATGTTTCTCATTCCTCATCTTCAAAAATATCCAAGCATGCATCACTGTAGTGTCTCTCTGCTTCCAAAATTTTCTCTTGGGCTTGGTCCTTGAGCCAATGAATTTCCTCATGTAATGTTCTCATTACCTTATTGCTATCTACTATCTTTTCTATCTAGTCATCAATCATGTCTAATTCTTCTCTGGTATATACATAAATCAAAACTTGATATCTTTGGGCCTTTATGGCTTGTAGAGTTTGTAAATCCTTACTCTAGGCCTATACTTCATCCATAATACTAAAGTCCTACTTCAAAATTGCTATGATTTTATTCACATTCTCCTACATAGCATGCAATAACTTCAAACACCCTATGATGATCGTAACACCTTTCTCTTGAAAAATTTCTCACCACTCCTAAAAAGCCTCAAAAAATGGATCAAGTTGTACACCTCCCCCTTCTCTAAGTACAATGTTCAAGGTCTACTTGGGGTATTTAGGATCTAGAGGATGAACTACTTTAGCTAGATATCCCTTTAGGATTGCAACCTACCTTCAAAGTGCTCAGAGTTTAGCCTCATCCTCTTCCAGATGCTTAAGGATATCTTTGACTCCCAGAGTCATCATTAATAAAGATGAATCCCATGTAGGCCTCCCCAAAATAACATCCTTCAATTCATAATCCTCAAGACCAAGACCTTCCACATATGTGCCTTCAGGAGGGAGAGCCACTTGTGCAAATAGTTCCTGGTTCCTTATGCTAGTGATAAATTCCAATGTCATTACCTTGTGTGATGGAGACTCGGGTCTATTAAAAATCTCTACAATGTCACAAATGTCTTCTTTTGAAGCATGAAATTGAGGCTTAGTACTCCTCATTATTTCCTTTCAGATCCATCTAGGGATGCATCCTACTGAGTACCTATCTCTTGATGATGAATGAGTATGTTCTGCAACTTCCTTCCCTTTGTTAGTCCTACTATAAGTTGTACTCTAGTGGGAGGGCTCTTCTTTTGTAGACTAAGTCTTAGTAGATCATATAGCTTGAACCTCAGTGCCTTGGGAAGGTGATTGAGAATATTGCACTATTTTTCCCTCCTTGAACACTTCATTGGTCATTATTTGTTTTGGTTCCTCTTCTTGTGATGGTTCCTTCTGAACTTGCTCTTCTTCCAAAATCTGAGGTGGAGTCATCGAGCCCTATTCTACCACTATAACTCATGGTGGAGATGGAGGAGTAAGATCAAGACTCTATTTTTTTGGTGGCATTTGTGTCTAGTCTTCTTCTTGAGGTTCCCCTATAGGGGTGTCCTTGATCTTATCTCCAATCAATTCTATACCTATGGGGATGAAATCAAAATTTGCCATTGAAAAAATGTCATCCCCCTCTTCACTCTACTCATCTAGCGACTACTGCACTTCATCTTCTGAGGAAGAGACTTCTAAGGGTTCTGCTTGGGTGGATGGTGAGCTACCCATGACACTCTTTCTCCTTTGTAGCTATGTATCTCTTGCTAGCTAAGTTCTTCCCTATAGGGACACTTGTTCCTCTTCCTCTTCTAATTCTTCTTCTTCCTCCTCTTTGTCTCCCTCCAAAATAAATTTAGGAATAGATGGGGAAGGCATCAATCTTCTGTTGATCCTTTTCCCCTTTTCAATTTGAATCTTAATCCTCTTCTTTTGTTTCTTGGAGGTAGAAGGAGAAGCTAGCTCTTCTTGTGTAGGAGGAATGGAGACCTATGGAATCTACCCTCTTCTAGTTGGCTAGACACAACAAGAGGAAACTGAGGTTCATCCTAAACTTGAGTAACTCCAATATCCTTGGATGTTTTTTCACTCTATTCTTGTTATTGGGGAGGCACTTGTTCTTCAGCCTATTTTGTTTGAATCCTTTGAGGGGAGGTCCTCTTTCTTTTGTTCTTTCCCTTCCTTTTAGGAGGGTGATTATATCCAACTGGGTGATCAAGCTAGTATACTATCTCTAGCTTGATAGGAGACTAGGTTGCAAAGATAGGAATATTTACCTTCTTCCCCTATCTCTTTATGGGTAGGCATGTGCATGAAAGATCACTATATCAGGAATTGGATCAAGTGGAAAAAGTTTCTTGATCCAATCCTTTGTCATTCTGATGACATGCCTCATTGAATGATTAATATCATCAGCCTCCTCCTTGCCAACCTCAGCATTCATAATGGGTCTTTCACCAATTTTGTCAGCATTGAATAGGGGATCCAATAAATCTTTAGAATCTTATTGCTTTATTTTCTTCAGGATGTTCAACTGGAGATACTTTTCTAGTAGATACAAAGTCATACCTATAGTAGTCCCTAATGTGGACATCATAATCATTTGTGGCATTCATCTAGTGATCTTCAACAACATCCTCATGATGGAAGTCCTTTCTTGCTAGACTCTCCACTCTCTAAACATTGTAAAAATAGGGCTAGGGAGAGTTGTATTCTTCAAGGTGATAGTTCTCCCACTCCCACTCAAAGGGTGAAATATCCTACTTCCTCTTCACCTGATATGGTGCAATGACCAATTTCCATTAACAACAAGGTCTTTGTTGCCTCTTTATTTTCTAATATGTGAACTCAATCTACCAGGAAATCTCCAATAGCACCAGTTTACCACTTGGGTATCTTGGGAGCTTCTTAGGATTGATGGAGGCACCAACTACCCAAAGATATGAGAGTATTTTGAACTGGATAAAGTTGGCTCTATGAACTATAATTTGTGCTTTGGCTTCATCTAATAACCTCTTCCCATAGTCTCCCTCAATGAATCAAATGATCAAAAAGATGAATGTGTCATTCACAATTCTATATTGCTTACTTTTTGTTGAGAGACTCTTGTTCACTAGCTAAGGGTAGACTATATATGGCTAGGCATTGGGATCTTGCATACTGCCTCTCCTATACAAATCAAGATAGTTTGTTGCCCTTGCTACAAGTAGGTATACCATGTAAGAAGTCATGTAAAAATTCTTCTTGTCCTTCACCATCCTCAATTGCTCATAGAAGTTTTCAATTAGTGTGTTGGCCCAGTCCAATAGTATCTTGGCCTGTCTAATGGTCTCAATGAAGTTGACCATAAAAATGCTGAGGTGGCTTTCTACAAGTAAACCTATGACTACTTAAAAGAATGATAGAGTATCCAATGTCTTCCTTCATGTATCCCTATGTCATATCCACTTTTCCTATTATCCTTCCCTAAGGAGGCTTCTCAATGAGGTATGAAGGCTATATGATGTCAATTGCTTCCTATTGGTGTTCCATGTACCATCTCTTAGCTACTTCATATGAGACTCTAATGAACTAGTCTACTCTTTGAAGATGGAAGACCCTCTCAATGTCTACTCTTTGAAGATGGAAGACCCTCTCAATGTTTTCAGGTCACAGATCCAAAACAACCTCCCCAGTGATGCTCTTAACCACTCTCTCCTCAGACACAAAGCATTGTGCCAGGGCCATGATCAGTTCTAATGATTGTACTACTATGGGGTGTGACACTACATTCACCAACCCAAAACGGATCAATGCGGATACCAAGGCTGATCTCTCTATTGGCTTGTTTCAAATTTTTAAGAATTCTCCTAGATCTATGTCCCCTAAATTAGTATCTCAAATTTTGGCGTGGTCATCATGAAATCTTGACTTTGATAGTACATCTTGGAACTTGAATACAATGGGTTTGGGTGCCATTCCAAATTTGTGGATGCCATTTGAAATAAAACTTAGAGATAAAACTTAGAAATAAAATGTAAAAGCTTTCAATAAAAATGAAATGCTCAATTTGGGCATTTTTAATTTATTTTTTATTTTTTCTTTTCTTATCTTTTATTTTATTTTAATTATATATATATATATATATATATATATATATATATATATATATATATATATATATATATATATATATATATATATATATATATATATATATATATATATTTGAATTGTGTTTTTATAGTATTTTTTAAATTATTATTTTTTGGTTTATTTGGGTTTATTAGAATTTTTTTTTTAAAAAAAAGGTGAAACTAGGCATGTAAAGCATCACACAAGGTTAGGGTTTAGGCACAATGGGCTCATAGGACATGGTGGCGAGAAACATGCAGAGAGAGGCACGCAAGTGGCATTCATGGAGGCATCATGGGTGCATAGCATCACAAGCAGAGGGTTTTACTAGTGCTGCAAGCACATAGGGCCACGGGTAGAGTTGATGCCATGATAGAGGTAGGTTTTGATGGCACCACAGGCACGCTTCATTGTGGGTGAAGTTGATGCCACAACAAAGGGTAGAAGGTAGAGCACAAGAAGATCAACGAGCATGGGCACTTGGAATTTTTGCGTGGGTGTTTAATGAATGGTGGGCACAGTGCATGTGGGCATGAGCGCAGTGCTGCAAGGTTTAAGATTTTTGCACATGCAACACAGTGTTGGGTGCTGCATGCAGTTGCATGTGAGTGTGGTGCATGAGTGTGAGTGGCATGCACTACCACAAGTAATGTGCTAAAGCACTACCGCAAAGTTTTATTAATGTGTGTGAGATTTGAAAAGAGTGCGGTGCGTGCATGCACCCATGGCACTGGGCATGGATGTGGGCTGTCTAAGGGGCAGGAAATACCTAGTGAGCACTATGATTTGGAGAAAACAAAAAAAAAAAAAATTTTTTTGAAGGAAATGTTGAGTGATGGGGATTTTATAGCCTCCCTGTTGGGCGGGGTGTGTGGCACACACGTGTAAAGTTGATGATTATTATTTTTTAAGTTTTATTTTTTATTTTTATTTTTAAAATTTTAAAATTTCTTGTGTTTTCCTAATTTTTAAAATTTTTTTTTATTTGTGTTTTCTGATTCTAACACTTTTGACTTCTAATTGTATATGCTACTTTAGTATGTTAGAAACACTAAATTAAAACAATCAAAAAGCATTTGCATACTAATTTAAGATAACTTCATGAGAGACAAAGTGAAGTACTCAAATGAAAATATGACCCATGGATAAGATCTCTCAATGAGGATGATCACTTGATGTAGAGGTGTGTCTAATAGATAAGATGGATTGATTATGTATGTATGCTCAAATGCTCAAATGGGCTTCAATGGAGGATTTTTGATAGATTTTGGTGAATGGATTTCATGAAAAAATGGCTTCTCAAAATGGTATTATGGCTTTACTTTCTAGATTGTGTTGTGTTTGCAAAGGGGAAGGATCCAATTTATAGGCAAGAGGCTTGAGGGATGGAGGGCTAAGATGGAAGGAAAAGAGAAAGCTTATGGAGGGCTTAGATTGAATGAGAGGAGAGTGCATGGATTGTGCTTCCTTATAGCTAATCAGGGAGTGACACATGTCACAGGGTGAGAGGATGGAGGAAAGGGCAAGGATGAGTCAAAAAAGGAGGCTCAAGAGATAATATCGTCATAAAGACCCTTCATAAGTTCTTTGTAAGAGCATTGAAGGAGAGTGTAAGAGATATTTGAGGTTCATTTATGTTGGAGGGTGGGGAATTTTGACTTGGGTTGGATTAGGAAGGTTTTAAGCTTGCTTAGGATTGTGTAAATGATTAAAGGATGGATTAGGATGGTTTAAGATTAGCTTAGGGATAGGCAAGTGGATGGCAATAAATCAGGGTGGGTGAAGGAGGAGATATTTGTTAACTTTGGCTTGGGTTAGCAAGTTTTAACCCATGTTTAGGGAATGTGACAAGGTTAGGAGGGGATTAGGATTAGGATTACAGATAAGGATTGACATCTTCTAGAAGAGTCTAGGCTTTGGATGAGGATGAAGACTTTCTAGAAGAGTCTAGAACTTAGTAGGATGAGGATAAAAAAGGTTTTTTAGAAAATAAATAAATCTTTATTTATTTCAAGGGTTTGGGTTGAGGAGATATTTATTAAAACATTTTTAATAAACATGAAGATTAATATTTAATCTTAATTAAATATTTTGAGTTGGGATTAGGGATAGGAAATGATGGGATTAGCCTTTAATCAAAATTAAAGAAGGATTAGAAGATTTTGGAAGAGGTTAGTGGTCTTAAGGAAATTGGCAAGGTTTTGGGCAAAAAATAAATAAATAATTTATTTTGGGATTTTTGGTCAATTTATTAATTAAATAATTAATAAATAAGGAAATAATGTTTAAATAAGATTTAAACATTTTTTGGAGGGATTCCCTAATTAAATATTTTAAATTAAGATAAAGGGATTTAATGACATAAAAATAAATAAATAAATAAATAAATAATAAATAATGATTTCATCAAGAACTTTTTTCAGAAAATAAAAATATTTTTTTTTCTAAAGGATTTTTAGGTGTCTACATTTTGCCCCTCTTTGATGTGATGCCACAAGTGGCATGGCATCAAAGATAATAAAATAAGATGCCCAAGGCTAGAGTAGAAGATGAGGGAATGGACTGCGAGATGCCCTCTCAAGAAGGCGGTAGGGAGAGAAAGTGAGGCTCGATGGCTTCTTGAAAAGTACAAGAATCTTGGTGGGTGGGAGGACGAAGAGTGGCTTAAGAGAAGAGGTTTAGTTAGCTCAAACTCTCACTATGGGAGAATGATAAAGGGTAAAATCAGAGGCACAAGAGTAAATAAGCTTAAGACTTTCAGGATTGGGGGGAGGACAAAGGAGTAGAGCACTATAAAAAAGAATCCAGGATAGGGAGATGGATGATGAGATGATAAAGCTGATGCAACAAGATTTCAAAGAGCTAGATTGGCGAGAGAAGGGTTTCGGAGATCCCTAGGACTAGGATTGTGGATCTCGAAAGATGAGGCTTGGTGGATTGATTTGATTGGGGGATCCTAAGACTAGGATTGTGGATCCCTAAAGCTAAGAGTGATGATTGATTCAAAGAGATACTAATGCATAGGCTGGGGTAGGAGAGACTGATGTTGGATATGGATGGGGAATAATGGAGATGAAGGGATTCCATTAAAGCTTTTTGAGCAAGGGGATACTTCAAAGAGAAGTACCACCATGTAGTTGAGCACTAGATTTGCTATAGGATTGTTGGTTAATTGCCAAGGTTACCAAGAACATCAAGGCCTTTTCACCAACTATCCAGAGGACTGACAAAATTGACTCAAAACAAACATGCAAGGATTACCCTGGTAGCACACATGAATCCTAGAGGAAGTAGCATAGAACTGACATTGGGTAACCCACAAGCAGAAAAGAAAAACAAACAAAAGGCCTGATCAAAACCTTACGCTCAGATTGCCCCATTCACAGTATACCATGATATGGAAGATCATGGAAACCTTGAGGAGGGAACAAAAAGATTGCTTGGAAAAGATACTTCAAGACCCAAAGGGAAGATTCCAAATCAAAAGAAAGAAAAAATCCAAAAGAGAATCGTTTGCCAATGAGATGGGTAGGACGAGGTACTAATAGACCAAGATTAGACATGAGAAAACCTATATCCTACAAGGATCTATCAGAGAGCACCTAAGCTGATGAATCTAGATGAGTGATGCGTCTAGCAAGCTGAACTAAGAAGGATAACACTTTGGTGATAGGAGATCTAGCTAAATGATGCATTGGAATAGCTAACCAAGGGTTGTGCGATGTGTACAAGATGATAATCAAGGATGAACTAACATGAAAGATGGATAGATACAATGGTACTAAGCTAAAGAGGATGTACAAGTTGACAGACCAACATATGTTACAAATGTACAAGGTTGTTCATGTTTGGGTTTTGTGAGATGGAAATTTTTTAGAGTGTGTTGGATGGATAGTTGGATAATTTGATGCTTTTTTCAAAAGCTTAAGGAAAATGGGATTCTTTTTGTGCATGTGATAGGATACAAACTAGGATACAAGATTATTTACAAGCTGGAATATGGTATAAGTTTTGAACAAGATTTGGATATACAAGCTATGATACAAGGAATGATACAAGATTTACAAGGTATGATACAAGCTTTGGTACAAGATTTACATGCTGAGGTACAAGATTTGCAAGCTGTACAAGAGGTATTTACAAGCTTCATTAGATGTTGGATATTTGGTTGGAACACCAAAGGAACAAGAAGGTATTTTATGGGATGGTGAGTGGATGGATGAGGGATAGGATAGTGATAGATAATGGATTAGTCTTAGTACACAAGGCACCTGAATTACCAAGTTTTCACCAAGGTATCTATCCAATGCGCTTGAATTGCCAAGTTTTCACCATTGGATGCTTATTTCTCTTTACTATTTTTTTTATATTTTCTAAAAGCTGGGTATACCAAGGATCTTCAAGCATAGAACTTCTTGAGATGAATGATGTTAGTAGGATCATTCAAGAGGTCTCCTTCTGATGTAGATAGTTGATAGGCTCCAAAGCCAAATGAAGTAGTGACAACATAAGGACCAAGCCATGTAGGTTCAAACTTGTCTTTCTTTTCTTGATCAACTTGGACTTTCATATTTTCTTTGAGGACCATGCCGCCCGGCTGAAAGTGTCAAGTAAGCACATTCTTATTGAAGTTCCTTTTGAGAAAAGATTGATAGACTATGAGGTGATCATAGGCATGTTGTCGCTTCTCATCTAGGAGATCTAGCTAGGTGAGTCGAGCTACTCTGTATTCTTCATTTGATATTTGCCCTCGCAAAGATATGCGCAAGGAGGGAAGTTCAACCTCTATGGGTAGTACCACTTTAGCACCATAGACTAGGGAGTATGGAGTTGTTCTTGTGGATGTACGAAAGGAGGCTTGGTAGGCCCATAGGGCTGGATTTATTTGTAGGTGCCAATTGTGACCGAAATCATTGACAACTTTCTTTAGGATTTTGAGGGCAATTTTGTTAGTTGCCTCTGCCTGGCCATTACCTTGTGGCAAATATGGGCTAGAAAAGTGGTGATGGATGTGGAGGGAAGTGGATAATTCTTCCATGTTGAGGTTTTCAAAGTTACCTTCGTGGTCGGTGAAGATGGTGTATGGGATGCCGAAGTAGTAAACAATGTGGTACAAGATGAACTTGGAGACTTGAACTCTTGTAGCTGAGACTAGAGGGACTTCTTCCACCCATTTAGTTAAATAGTCTGTAGCTATTATTATCCATTTATGTCCATCAAATGAGAGAGGTGTGATAGTTCCAACTAGATCAAGGCCCCAACATGCAAAGGGCCAAGGTGGTGTACTAGGCTGTATATCTTGTGCTGGAGCGTGCACAAGATTGGCATGCTACTGACATGGGAGACATTTTATGACAAACTCATAGGAGTCTTCTTCAATGGTAGGCCAATAGTAGCTTGCTCTAATGATTTTTCATGCTAGGACAATACCACTCATGTGGGCACCACAAAATTTAGACTGTACTTCTTTTAACATCATCGTGGCCTCATTTTGGTCTAAACACCTAGAGAGAGTATCAT
Organism: Cupressus sempervirens; assembly: GCA_028749045.1. Classification (NCBI taxonomy): domain Eukaryota; kingdom Viridiplantae; phylum Streptophyta; class Pinopsida; order Cupressales; family Cupressaceae; genus Cupressus; species Cupressus sempervirens. Next base: position 280,368,243 of record CM053785.1, read on the forward strand.
GATAACCCCGACGATATAGGGTATTAGCTATGATGACATAGTAGGATGATTTTTGGATGAGGTTTTGGCATTGGGTTCATGTAAGGTGAGGGGATATGATACCATCTTTAAGGTAAGCATTGATTTCATGGTACCAAGGGGATTGAGCACCAACCAAGATGCAAACATGATTTGAATCCTCATTCGCATAGGTAGGTGTGAGGAGCTACTTGACTAAAAATTCATACTGCATAGCCGCTTGGGAAATTTCCAAGAGCGAGCTAATAGTAGCCATAGTGTTCGCTGCTTTGTTCTGCATTCGAGGCACTTGTATAAAGTGAAGCTTTCTAAAATGCTGGGTTAGCTGATCAACTAGCTCTTTGTAGGGTAATAAATTTTCATCTTTGGTTTTATATTCATTTAGTACTTGCTTGATGATGAGCTGAGAATTGCCAAAGATTTGTAACTTAGTGATGTTCCATTCTAAGGCTATCTTTAATCCTACTATGAGAGCCTCATATTCAACTATATTGTTGGTGCTAGGGAATTGTAGCTTAAAAGATTTTGGAATGTAATCTCCTTGAGGTGTAACCAACAATATTCTTGCCCTTGATCCATGAGATGTGTATGAGCCATCAAAATAAAGTTTATGTGGGGGTTGTTCTTCAATTAGATAGATATGTCCATCTGGAAATTCTATGATCAAAGGATATGTATCTACTAGAGGTGCATCAGCTAGATGATCTGCTATAGCTTGCCCTTTGATTTGATTTGATTATACCCAAAAAATCCATCCATGAGGGACAAAATTTCATGTCCAGCTATAAGGTCTACAATCATATCTATGTTGGGTAAGGGAAAATCATCTTTTGGACAAGCTTTGTTAAGATCTTTGAAATCAATGCAGATTTCGATGTCACAAAAAGGCTTAGTGACGGGGACCATGTTGGAGATCCACTCTAAGTAGTTGATAGGTCGGATAACCTTAGTAGCTAACATTCTTTCTAATTCAACTTTCACTAGTAATGCCACCTTGGGGTGCATCATTCTAAGCTTTTATCTGATGAGCCTGATCTTTGGATTGACTACAAGATGATGAACTACAAGCTTTGGATCAAGTCCTAGCATGTCTTGATATGACCATGCAAATCAGCCAATGTTCTCTCTTAAGACCTCAAAGAGGAGATCAGCTTGGTCTTGTGATATGGATGTAGCAATGTGAACAAGTCTAGGGATCTCTAAAGAACCTATGTTGACTTCTCTAGTATCCTCAATTAGAATAGAAGACACCTCTAGTCGATTATCTTGAGGAGGCAATACTAAATCCTCATGTTGTAATTGTGACTCTAGATTTTCTTACTGAGGGGCTCTCTTTGTTGCCTGAGCTAGTCTCAGATTTGCCTTAGTTCTAGTTTTGGGTGTATCGAAACTAGGTTGGGGATTTTCTCCAAAATACCCCTTTGGATCTAGCTTATAGATATAAGAAGAATCTGGCTTTGTTTGATTGTGAGGAGTTTCGACTCCCATGAATCTTAGAAGCACTTCCTCTTATGTGAACTCATTAATGTGTATGATGCTTGGTTGGTCCCAATCTATGAGTTGTGGATGGGTGAGTGGTAGGTCAATGAAATGGATGGATAGTTCTTTGAGAATAGAGTCTCTGAGGGAGATTTGGTTTGGGATATCGTCGTAGGCTCTCTTTTCAAATTCCTTTGGAATGTCTTCAATTTCTACAAGGTCATGGTGGATGTTCAAAAAAGCATGACCATCCATATTGGTGCCTCTAGTTGTAGGTATGCCAAAGCCTAGACCTAACTTCTTTTCTCATTTGTGTGCTTCGATGGGACACTGCATGCCTCTTTCTTCTAGTCCTAGACCACCACCTTGATAGTTCCATTTTTCAGTGATAAGATTATGTACTTGGGGATACTTCTGGCTAAAGTGATCAAGGTGTGCTTGATTTCTCAGAGGTGAATCCTCATGTAACCAATTGTTGATATCCGGAGTGAGCTACTCATGAAGAGGGATTCTTGAGGATACAAAGGTTGTTGGGCCAAGCTATGTGTATCAAGGAGGTGGAGTCTCCTTGGTGTTATGATATGTGGGCCATCCATGGGTGTGTGGATCAAGTGGAAATGCACCAACTACAAATGCATCATATAGGCTATATTCTCCACAACCTTTGTTGTTGATCTTTACGGTAGATAGGGTGGAGGCGAGGATGGTTTCTAGGTTATTACAGGTGTTGGATGAATTGGTGATGGATTGGCCAATTTCAATGCCAGGGAAATGGTTTGTATATGAGGCTTCAACCACATTTCAATAAGCAAAGGGTTTTGGATTGGCATGGATGCTCACTTTAGTGCCCTGATGTAGAAATTTGAGGCACTGATGATATGTGGATAGAATGACCTTCATGGAATAGATCAATGGGCATCCAAGAAGGATGTTAAATGGTAGGTTTAGATCAACAACATGGCAAATTTTTTCCTGGATGATAGACCCAACCTTGATGGGTAGCAAAACTGCTCCCTCTGTGGTTCTCTCCAGATTATCATAAGCTTTAATGGTGATAACCTCATTGATGATATCTGCCTTAGTATACCCAACTTGTTTTATGAATTTTAGGGTGCAAATATTCAAGGCTGATCCATTATCTATCATTACTATTTTTACGGTGAAATTGGATACCATAATGGCTATGCAAAGTGGAAGGGTGTGATCTGGCTTGACCACGGGTATGTTAGTGGGCTTGAATGATAAGGCACATGAGGATGAAAGGTGTCCAACAAGATTACGAACATTAGTCACATTGATATCCAAAGGGACACAGGATTCTATGAGAGCACTATCAAGGATGGCTTTATAAACAAGACTAGTGTAGAGAAGGTCTAAAATGGAGATTTGGGCTGGCATGTTCCCAAGGTGTTCCAAGATATTGTACTAGCTTTTTGATGGAGTTGATGATGTTGCTAGGGTTGATAGTGCTGATAGGACTAATGGGGCTACAATGTTCAATCACACTCTTCGAGTGGTGACTGCACACTCATTGTTTGGGCCTTGGATATTGATAACATTGACAGAAGGCTCTTTCTTAGATATACAACCTATGAGGCTACCATAGTCTATGTAGGATGAAATGTGGTCATTGTTCTTCCCATGTTGTTGGTTTGGCTGGCAGTTGTTGGTGTTGTTGTTGTTGGTTTGGATGGGTGCTTTTCCAAGATTTTGGTTGTTGTGAGGAGGAAAAGCATTTTGATAGATCTGCAAGCCTGCATTGGGAGAGGTTTGTGCTCCAACTGTGATTTCTTTCCGATCAATTAGGTCCTACACATAATCTTTCAGCTTCATGCATCTGAGGGTGGTGTGCCCTTTCACCCTATGAAACTTGCAATACTCATTATCTCTATACCATGTAGCTTTGGATTGGCCTGGGTTGATTTGCTGGGTAGGAGGAAATTTGATGAGGTTTCCTTGACTAATTTCTCAAAAATGGCATCCAATGACTGACCAAGGGGTGTATAGTTTTGAGGTGTAGGTTGGAACTTGGGCTTTGGTCCTGCAACTACATTGATGACATTAGCTTGATTGCTAGAGCCTTGAAAGTTGGGCTTTGGATTGTGGCTTTGAAAGATTTTCTAATTCTACTATTAGTTGTTGATAGCTTGTTGATTTTTTGGTTGATATGGTGGGTTGGAATGATTTTGGGAAGGACCAACAATATTCACATGTTTGGTGTCAGTGACCCCATCTGTTGCAATGTGCTTGTTTTTGTTCCAATACCTAAAATTGTCATTTGAATGTGTTTGATTTTGGTTGGCTTCCTCGTAAATCTTGACCACAACATCTTTAATGAGTTCTTGCTCAAGGACAATTCCTTTTTCTTTGATATCTTTGTAGGTTTACAAATAGTTCATGGTCATGTGGTGAGCTAAGCTGGGATGGGCATTATCAATAAACATTTTCACCAAATTGCGCTCTGGCAGGGTGAAAGATATGTGGGTGGTAAGGGTTTGCCATATTTATAGATATTCACCAAGACTTTCTCCACCTTTTTGCTTAGTGTGGACAAGATAAACCATTGATAATTCTGTCTCAACAAGATGGGCATATTGGGCTACAAATGCCTCAGACAATTCAATAAAGTTTTTGACTGTGCCATATGGGATTCTATAAAACCATTCAAGAGCTGGTCCTGCCAAAATTTTGGGGAAGAGGCACAAAAGGAAGATGTCACTGTATGCCACTTCTTGGTAGTGCATGTAAAATTCTTTGATATGTGTGACAGGGTCTCCTTTTCCTCTAAATTTGTCAAACTTGGGTATCTCAAAGTGTTTGGAAAATGGTGTCATGGTAATGGCTCTGTCAAATGGGTAAGGACACAAATTCTCAAACTTGAAGGTTTTTGGGTCATTTCCCTCCTAGATGTTCTTCAAAGCTATCTTCATGGCTTCCCATTCTGAATTAATGGGTGATGATTGTGGTGCCTCCACTGTAGGAGCACTTTGAGGGAGATATGCTCTAAATGGTGCAATTGAATATGGATGGCTTTGAGGTATGGGCTAGTAGGGATTATACATGGCTTGGGAAACTGAATGGTGGATGATGGGTTGCTGAGATGGAGGTGGCACATATTGCTGCATGTGTTCTGAGGCTTGCTATTGATATTAGATTTGAGGTTGGGATTGAGGAACACAAACTGGCTGTGGGATAAATGGATTGCTTTGTGGAGGTAAGGTATAAGATGGTTGTGAAGCTTGGGGAAAGGATCAGGGAGCTTGTGGAACTTGACTTTGGATTTGAGGAGTTTGACCAATATATCTAGGTTGTGCCCCCATTTGGGAGGGTATTTGCATGGAAAAAGAGGCCAAGTAATTGGTGGTTGGTGGTGGTGGAATTCCTCCTAGAAGTGGCATAGAAAAATAGTTAGTAATAGGAGGTAATGGATTAGTTGGTGGTGGAGGTGGTGGGAATTGAAAGCTTGGAAATGGAACTGATGGGGTTTGATAGCTTGGTGGCTGGATTTGAAAGTTTGGTAGAGTGGTGGTAGGAGCTTGGGTCACTTGAGAGCTTGGTAGAACATTTTTAGTAGCTTGTGGGGTTTGATAGCTTTGTGGAGTGAGGGTAGTAGCTTGTGGATTTGTAGTTGATGGCACTGAGCTCCAAGGACCTAGTGAAAATGATGGAATTGTGCTTTGAGCTGAGGTAAAAAAGCTAGAGGTGATGAAAGGTTGATTACTTGGCCCCATGGGTGGCATCCTGGTTGTATATTCCTGAGGTTAGCCAAAGATGCTAGCATTGATTTGTGAGATGGGTGGATTTGGAAGGTTGGGTTGGAGAGCAGCAACAACAATAGTGAAGGGAATGAATGATGAGGTGTTTTGGGTGAAGGGGGTTTAGGATGGAGTGGTATGGACCAATGTTGGAGTGGTGGTAGCTGGATTGGCTTGTAGAATGGAGATTTCAACTTGAGTGGGGGATGGTATGTTTGGGTCTATTGGATCATATGAGGTGGGTTGAGGCTCTTCTTTTGGTATATCCAAAGGATGATTTGGATCGTAAGAGCCTATGGGTGGTGGCAGCTTCCCAAATAGAGGGTGAGAAGGATCTAATAAGGGAGGAGGTCTTCCAAAATTGAAGGCTCCTATGTTGTCCCTATGAAAGTTTGCCATGATTGTAAACTCGCGCGCCCGGAGGCCCTCCATGTCAAGTATCGATTAATTTTCTTTAAGGCATTCAAGATTGAGTGTGAGTTTGTTTTAAGCCCAAAACAAAGATGTGTGTAAAGCTCAATTTCAAGCGTGCGCCCAGAGGCCCTCCATGTCAAGATTTGTTCAATTTTTATGCCTAAATGAAGTGTTAGCGAGACTAATGTGCATTCAAGAAATTTTCTATCTTAGAAAAACCAATAAAAACTCAAGTGAGTGGAATTTGATTTTTGTGGAGCACTTAACACCTTCTTAGGTAGACCCATCCCCATCTATGGCACTAATATTGCAACCAATGGTTAGAACAATGGGTGATTAAAGAGGGTGAGTCCAACAACAAATTCACTCAAAGTGTCTTTATTTGTTTTTATAACTTCGAAAGTTTCTAAAATGTGGATTCTTTTTATGCCCCAAAAGATGATTATTTGATCTATGGAATTCAAGATTGGATTTTTTGTTTTAATCATGCATTCATAAAAAAAAAAAAACTTGATTTTAATCCATGCCACTCAAGAGTGATTTTAGCAACATGCATTCAAAGACAAATGATTAAACATTCAAGTTTTTTCCTTTGAGCATTCAAGATTGAGATTTTGCATGTTGTTTTAAGAACTTTGAAATGCTTTGTTTTAACCTTAGATCATTCAAGATTGTTTTGAACTCAAAAGTGAAAATGACTCTTTGGACTTTGGTTTTCATTCAAGATTTAAGATTTTGTGTTCTAGTTTGCATGTTTTAAGCGTAAAAAAATGATATTCCTAGATTGTTTTGATGCATGAAAAACGTAGGAAACATTCAAGATTTTACAACAAGACATTTGTTTTGGAACAAAGCTTTTAGGACAATTTTGGAAACCATTTAGGACTCTTAGTTTTCATGAAATTTTTAAAAGAACTTTAAAATATTTGCAAATGAGGCTCATTTTATCCTTGATTGATGCTTTGAGTTTGATTTAGATTTTAGTGTGCATTTAGTGTTGATTTTGAACCTTTTGAAATGGAAACTTGAAGTTCTTTTTAAATTTCCAAAAATGAAGTGTTCCTAACTTTGCATGAATGCATCTAAAACCTTGATGTTGAAAGGATGCAAATGATTGGATTGATTTAGTTTCACTTGTTAAAAGATTTATTTATTTATTTTTGCAAATTTTTAGTTTTTAATGGATTTAAGTATGATTTGGGGGTTCATTTTAAGCACTTAAAAAAAAGTGTGTATGATTTTTCTTCCTTAAAAAAAAAAGGCCAAGATCCCTCAAGAAGAAGAAGAAGAAGTAGATGGAATAGAAGAAGAATATAGACAAGAAGAGGAAGAAGAATTCCAAGTGCTTCGTCAACCTATAAGCTTAAAAAATTTGCAAACACTATGAGATAGACTATGAGTTCTTTTGTCTTCTTCATGCTCATGTGGACCTACAAAACCAATTTATACAATCCTAACAATCAAAAAAATAAGAAAAATTAGTCAAGATTAGAAAATGACATACAAAACTTGACTAAAAAAGCTAATGAAGATGACCCATGCGGAATCCCACCGAGTGTGCCAAAATGTATATGCTACTTTAGTATGTTAGAAACACTAAATTAAAACAATCAAAAAGCATTTGCATACTAATTTAACATAACTTCATGAGAGACAAAGTGAAGTCCTCAAATGAGAATATGAGCCATGGATAGGCTCTCTCAATGAGGATGATCACTTGATGTAGAGGTGTGTCTAATAGGTAAGATGGCTTGATTATGTATGTATGCTCAAATGCTCAAATGGGCTTCAATGGAGGATTTTTGATAGATTTTGGTGAATGGATTTCATGTAAAAATGGCTTCTCAAAATGGCATTATGGCTTTACTTTCTAGATTGTGTTGTGTTTGCAAAGGGGAAGGATCCAATTTATAGGCAAGAGCCTTGTGGGATGGAGGGCTAAGATGGAAGGATAGGAGAAAGCTTATGGAGGGCTCAGATTGAATGAGAGGAAATCACATGGATTGTGCTTCCTTACAGCCAATCAGGAAGTGACACATGTCACAAGGTGAGAGGATGGAGGAAAGGGCAAGGATGAGTTAACAAAGGAGGCTGAAGAGATAATATATTCATAAAGACCCTTCATAAGTGCTTTGTAAGAGCATTGAAGGAGAGTGTAAGAGATATTTGAGGGTCATTTATGTTGGAGGGTGAGGAATTTCAACTTGGGTTGGATTAGGAAGGTTTTAAGCTTGGTTAGGATTGTGCAAATGATTAGAGGATGGATTAGGATGGTTTAGGATTAGCTTAGGGATAGGCAAGTGGATGGCAATAAATGAGGGTGGGTGAAGGAGGAGATATTTGTTAACTTTGGCTTGGGTTAGCAAGTCTTAACCCATGTTTACGGAATGTGACAAGGTTAGGAGGGGATTAGGATTAGGATTAAAGATAAGGATTGACATCTTCTAGAAGAGTCTAGGCTTTGGATGAGGATGAAGACTTTCTAGAAGAGTCTAGAACTTCCTAGGATGAGGATAAAAAAAGTTTTTTAGAAAATAAATAAACTTTTATTTATTTCAAGGGTTTGGGTTGAGGAGATATTTATTAAAACATTTTAAATAAACATGACGATTAATATTTAATCTTAATTAAATATTTTGAATTGAGATTAGGGATAGGAAATGATGGGATTAGCCTTTAATTGAAATTAAAGAAGGATTAGGAGATTTTGGAAGAGGTTAGTGGTCTTAAGGAAATTGGCCAAGTCTTGGGTAAAAAATAAATAAATTATTTATTTTGGAATTTTTGGTCAATTTATTAATTAAATAATTAATAAATAAAGAAATAAGATTTAAATAAGATTTAAACATTTTTGGGAGGGATTCATTAATTAAATATTTTTAATTAAGATAAAGGGATTTAATCACATAAAAATAAATAAATAAATTAAATAATTAATTAATTAATAAATGATGATGTCATCAAGGACTTTTTTCAGAAAATAAAAATATTTTATTTTGTAAAGGATTTTTAGGTGTCTACACTAATATTTTCTCTTGACTCTCAAACTATGAGTTTGAGAGTCAAAAAAAAGATAGGGGGTCCCCATTCCTAGTAAGGAATGGGGCATGTGTTGTGAGACCACAAAAAAGACTATGGCCTATCATACAAGAATGGAGGAAACTTTGAGTTGAAATCCTTTACTAATGTTGATTAGGATAGAATCATTGATGAAAGGAAAAACACTAGTGGAGGAGCATTCTTTCCAGGAAAGAGGTTAGTATCTTGGACAATAAAAAAGTAGAATTACATCTCTCACTCTAAGGTAGAGGTAGAATATGTTGTTGTAGTTGTTAATTGTTCCAACATTATGTAGATCAAGTAACTATTATCAGGAATGAAGGAAGAAATCAAGGATCCAATGGTTATCTATTGTGATAACACAAGTGCAATAAATATATCTAAGAATCTAGTGATGCACACCAAGAAAAAAACATGTTGTAATCAAGTATCATTTTCTAAGAGAATTAGTTCAAGAAAAAGAGGTTAGATTGGAATATGTTAACACAAAGGAGCAAGTTACTAACATATTTACCAAACCTTTACCAAGGATGAATTCTTGTATCTTAGAAGAAATGTAGGGGTCATTCCTCTATTTGATACTCACCAAAGTACATATTAGTGATGCATCAAGGAAACTACATTGAAGATCTATCAAGTTGATTCAAAGGAGACAAAGCTTATTGCATATGAATCAATACATTAGGTACATTGAAAACTCATTGTCTAGAGTATTTGGCATTTGATGTCAAAGAGGGAGAGAATCATGTCATACATTTAGGGAGTGAATCATATCATATATTCATTGAGGGATAATTTGATTTAATCAGATGCAATAATATACAAGAGGGAGAACTTGATTTGATAGAGTCTAAAGATAAGATGATAGAGTGAGAATCTCAGAGGAAGTTCTCATGGATGGATAGAGAATCAAAATGAAACTAAGGATATTATAAAATATTATAAATCATTTTATTTCTCTAATTTTTCTTTTCTTAATGACATGTTGTGTTTCCATCAATGTCAATGAGTGAGATTGTTAATAATGATTATTCAATTGTTTATTGTCATTGATGTTACACAAATATTATACTCTCACTGAGACCTACGAATTAGAAACAATTTTTGAAGACTCCAATCAGTATACATAGAGATAAAGAATAGACAAAGCTAAGTTTATTGGTCAAGTGAAGACTGAGCTAGGTTGGTTACCAAAGGGATTCCTATGCAGACCAAGTCAAGTCAGTTACCAAAGGAATTCAATGTAAACTGAGTTAGGTTGGTTACCAAGGAAATTAGTGGTAACTAAGTGACCCAATTTTCATTTAAAGCTAACCTTTAGAAGATTAGTTTTATTTGTTAGTTCTTTTATGCAAGCTAACTCTATCACTGTTATTTATTTGTTTGTAAGGGTATTCAAGTTGACTTGACATTGGGTTTCATTTATATGAAAGGTCAAGATGTGGATTAAATAGCATGTAAGAAGTGAAGAAGATAAGATGTGAATAAAGAAGGATATCTGATTTAGAGCAGAGAATCCAAGGAGCTATAAAGAATATTGTGATCAAGGATGATCTCTATAGAGGATAAGCCAAAATAGTGATTTAAATCTGCAATCCATTTGCCTCATAATGTAAACAACAAAATTTGATTACATTGCTAAATAATCTTATTTAGTCATCTTCTCAGACATTATTGATTAAATATTTTATATTTAATTAATTAGTCATCATCTCCTAGTTAATTAATTCATTAATTAAGTATAGTCTAATTGATAAAATCAAAATGACAACCCATAGTCGAATTATCAATTAAATCACTATTCCTCTAACAAATTAAATATATGAATGTAAAACTATTTAATATAATCCCACATCCCCATTTATTAAATAAAATATTTAATAAATCAATCCAAAAACCCTAAACCAATCCTAAAGCCCTTTCATTACCCAAATCCAACCCATTCACCCATACTAACCTCCTTTAACCAACTAATTAACCTGACCTACTCATGCTAAACCACTTACCTACTAATCCTCTACTAAGCTAAGCCCCCTCATTAATAGGTGCACATAGTTTAAGGATGGGTTAAGACTTTCTAACCCAAACGAAAGTAAAAATTATTCCCTCACTTGCTTACACCCCTATCCAAGACCATTAATGGCTCTTACATGCTTTAATGGCCCTTAAATGCCTCTTACATCCATTTTCCACACTCCTCCTCCCTCATAATTCCCTTTTACCCTTGATTGTGACCCTCTTCTCCTATCTAATCCCTTTGTTACACTTGTCAGAAGTCTATGGCTTTGAAGAAGCACAATCCATGTGCTTTCCCTTCCTTGCATCCTAGCCCTTCCTCATCAATATTCCATCCTTACATCCTAACCCTCCATCTCACTATCCCATGGTGTATAAATTGGACCCCTTTCCTCTTAGAAATCATTCAACTTCCATGAAAAATTATAATGTCCCTTTGGAGAACAAATTACTGAACCACACCCTTGCCAGGTAAGAATTCTCACTCAACCCATACACCATATTTAACTTGTTCAAAGAATCTTATCCATTGAAGGCTTGAAGTGTTGGCTTGGTTTTTCACTTTTCTTATTTACTGCATTTAGCAGTGAAAAATCCTAAGTATGTGCCTTGAAAATTTGAAATTAGGTCAAGACCTGAGGTAGAATTCATAAAAAAACCTTAATTCCTTGTCTTGTTTTACCCTAGCCTTTGAAAAATTTTGAAAGTTCTTTTAACAAAGTATTTTTAGGTGGGATACATTTACCCTAGGGTTTTATTTACATAAGGATGACTTCATAAATTTTGATAAAACTTCTATAACCTTGCTTTTTGTTGCAATTATTTTGAATATTTTATTGAAAAATAGTGACTATAGCACCTTTTTTGATCAACCATCAATCTTGGTCAAATCAATGGATGGTGTATCCACGCAATATTGAAATGCAAGGTTTTTAAATAAAGCGAACAAGCACCTTTATGCCATATATGTTGATGATGTAACTTCAGTGCGCCACAAAGTTTATGGTTTTTTAGAGTTGGTCAGAACCTTTTTTGTAGAATTGTCAGTACCTTTAATGAATGTTCTAAAATTCCTGTGATGGCATTGGTTGGTCTTTTAATGAAGGTATCACTTTAAGTTTATGTTTTGATGCACTATTGATCTTGTTAAGATCAAAGGCCAATGCTTGCCTATATTAAGAAAATGCAAGAGAGATTAAAACAAAGTGGGGAAGCACCAATGTGATGCATGGAAAGGTGTGACATCATGGGTTTGCCCTTTGTAGGGAGTAATAATGACATGTATCCCATGGTAGTTGTCAAGTGATTTGGATTAAAAGGGAAGTATCTCATTGGTCAGTCCAGCTGAATTAATGTTATAATGATGCAAGATTTCATGATCATTGATCTATCTAAGATCCATGGTCAGTGTTTACCTGCAGTAAGAAACTTCTTGACTTTTAAATAATGCAAGCAAGCACCCTTGCACCACATTGTGCACTGGGACCAAGGTTTGGGAGGAGTGCTAACTCATGCCATGTTGTAAAATGGTGATAATTCAAGCATGTTTATTGGTAGAATGTGACATGTATGCCAAGTTGGAAGTGAATGATGTCATGGGAATGAAAACTCTAACAATTAATGTAGCAGTCAGACTTGTCAGAGCATGATGGTTAAGAGGTGTTATTTTATTGGTCAAGTTTGATGATTGGACCATAAAAGACAGAGATTTTGATACACCCTCAATCTTGGTAAGATCGATGAAGGGAACTTACCTACATTACCAAAATGCAAGAAGTTCAAGCAATGCAGGGAAACACCTGTTTGACACATGGCTAGATATTTAAAGCAATAAAACAATTCTACTTTTTTGAATTATGGTTGTCTGATCTACTAAAATCAATGAATGAGATTCAAATTTGAAAGCAACATGGAAATAATGGCTAATGGAAGTTAATGTGCTCAAAGTTCATTAGTGTGATCTCAATGCATGAATAAAATTCACAAAGCCACCATTATTGAACCACCAAAGCGTAAAAGGTTATTAGAGCACAAAGAACTCCTGGAGCTAGGGCACAAAATTTCTACCAAGTGATTCAGTGAATTGCAGAAAAAATTCCATAAAAAAGAGGCTCAATTTAGCAACTAAGTGATTTGCAACTCATAAAAAATTAAGTATTTGGTGTTGTGTAGAGCTTAGGGTTTTCAAGATACCTCCATGAAAAGAATTTTCTGGACAAGCTGATTACCTTAAAAGGGTTGTACATGATGATTTTATTGAATAATTCCTATAGTCTATAAATGAAATAACCAAGGGGAGAGAGCTTATTCCAAAGAACCCTAGGTTAGTTGTAGTAGAGGGTTTTTATGATAGAGGAAATTGGGTAAGAGATGCCAAGGTTTCTATAGGAGGTCTGGAATTGTTTAAAAAATGGTTTGCTAAGAGAAACCTTGACACCCCTTTGAGTAATGTTTGGGAATTTGATATTGGGAAACTAGTAGTACGTGGGGTTTCCTTTCATAGAGATCTACTCGCTGATTTGGCTAAGAAGTATGATAATATTACTGGGTTTGTGAAGAATTATGTTGGAGACAATCTTTTTAAGGTTTCTCTTGAACTGATTAGGGAAGTTTTCAACCTTAACCCTAACTGTGTTGTGCATGAGACCATTGACATGGATGAGATTCAAGCAAGGTATGATGCATAGAGAACATACCTAAGGATAGTGCCTCTACAACAACATTTTTCTAGGATCGGTACATTACCCTTGGTTAAAGGCCATACACTAGAGCCATTAATGAGGAAACATTTCAATCCTATGGCTCAAGCATTATACTTCACCATATGAATTTTTTTTGGGATGGACAAGGTGGAATAAATTAAAGGCTCTATTGTTCTTATCATGGTTCAAACATTACAATTCAAAATGAGCAGTATTCTTGATTTTGCCACTTTTCTTGCTAAAGAAATTCATAATGGTTTGTTGGGGATATCACAAGGAAAGGTAAATAGACCCTTTTTTTGGTACTCATTGCTCATGCACATATGTCTATTTAAGGGAGTCATCTTCTTCTCTAAAGGTATGGAATTAGAATCGACAAAGGATGGAGAAAATAATCTAGTCCAATTGTGGAGTGTTGATATGACTTTGGAGGCTAGAGATGCCAGTTTTATGAGATTTGACAGGTATTTTGAATCTAAGCTTAGATTGCTTTTAAGAGGGGATAGCCCTAGAATTCCACAATCAATGCTAGAATTGGTCAGACCCAAGGACCATGCTAAGGGGCTTTTGGTTACTCACAACTAGGGGGATATCATCACATACAATGTTTCTATAATGATCAAAGTGTATGGTTTTTTGGGAAAACCTCATGTATTGCCTTTCCATGTGCCTTTGAAGATAGGGATAATAGAATTGTTATAGAAAATTGGGATTATTGATGAAAGAGATTTGCCTAAGAAAGGTACCTTCTTCCCAGTTATTACTATGGCACATGAATTTTTTTTGTAAGAAAGGGATGGAAACATCTCAGTTTATCTCTGAATAGGTACAACATAGCAAAGTCCCATGCAAGATATATTGATCTAGAGGGATTTTATGATCTTTTAAGAGAAAGGACAAAAGCTACCCATATAAAACAATAGGTATATTTTCCTAAGGATATTATCTGGAATATTTTCTTTTTACATGAGGAAGAGGTTAGAAAAGAAAAGTGGATAGTGTCTAAAAAAATTTCAAATTCATCAATGCTTTTGACTCTGCCTATGATCCCTTGAAGGATAAAAATTACTGGAGAGCCAAAATGCATGTGTTGATGAAAAATTTTATTGCAATAATGAAAAAAATGAATGAGAAAAAGGCTACATATGCCAAAACCTATCTAGATATAGTTGCAAAAGTACAAAGAAGAATAAATAGTAGGAATGTAGGAATGTAGTTTCTCTTGGTTAGTATAAATTGCAAAAGAGGGTAGGATATGTGATGGTGCAACATATACAATAGGTTCCCCCTAATGGAAGACCAAGGACAAAGAGCACATTTGCAGCTAGTACCCCAAAGAGGCAGAAGTTGGAACATGGATCCTCTTCTCATGTAGAAGAGTACTCCCCAAGCCAAACCCCAATCCAAATAGATGATGAAGCATCCTTAAGGGAGAAACTAAGATAGATTGGTAGAGAAGGGGATGTCATTGTTACCACTCCAAACCTGGAAAGTGGAGTTCCTCAAGAGCCTCCTATACCCTCCTTGGACCTTACAATTGCTGATTATCAATGTAAGGAGATAGATCCAATAATTTCTCAAGCTTTTGAGAAGTTTATGAATGATGAAAATTTTGTTAAATCTAGGGTTTTCACACAATTTTTGTGGGGGAAAAATATAGGAAATTTTGAGAAAACATGTGAAAAAATAAAGGCAAAGAAACTTGGTAAACCAGACTTTGTCATTGAGGAAGAGGTAAAATCCAAATTTTTGAGTGATTTTTCTGAGTTCACACCTGAGGCAAGGAGGCAATTAGTCAAAGAGTCAGGGGACCTAATTTTTCTAGAATGGGACATAGCTAATGCTATGATTTTTGATTCAATTAGAAAAGCGAAAGATGTACAATGTAAAATAGAGGAAGAAATACTACAGACCCACAAGGGAGTTAAATTTAGTGATGCTCAACAAGCCCTAGTAATCTGGTCAATTGAGAAGAGAGACAAAACTAGAATGCAAGAAATCTCTAGTGTAGAGCATATTGGTGCACTTACAGTATATAGGGCTAGTGAGGTTAGTAGCAAACAAATTTTTGGAATGGCTTCAAAAATAGTAAAATTTGGGAATGTGGTGTTTGGACAAGAAGAGGATAAGTTCTTGGAACTTAATGCTAAATTTGAAGAGGTTTTGAAGGCATATGACGAAAGGGGTAAGCAAATACAATTTTTGGAAAATAAAGTATCTCAAATGGAAAAGGAACTTGGGAAAGGAAAGGTGGGAGAATCTAGTAGGCCCATAATTGTATACCCCTAGCCACCAATTAAACTATTTAAATCAACTTCTATTATTGAGATACCAAACACCTCAGAGATGCCTAAATTCTACACTGCAGAGGAACTTGAAGAAGAAAATAATAAATTATATGCAATGCATGTAGAGTTGAAAAATCAATATGAAGAAAAAATAAGGTAGGGTGTAATGTAGTTGATAGTTAGAATTGAATGGCCAACATTTTTTGATCAGTTGGCAAGGATTGCAACAATCAGAGATGAATTAAAAGGAAATGAAGATAGATTAAAACTCCTTGTACAGAAGTGGACTGAAAGGAATAATGATATTACTATCATATACATACCTATCATCCAGCTACCATGTCATTAGATAGAGAAGATTTTTCATTTGTTAAATAAGTTGGAGGGTTTTGATGACAAACATGATTCATTTCAAAAAAGAGTGACAATTTGTTTCTCAAAATACATAGCTGAAAAGTTTGATTTATTTCCTAGTGCTCTAAAAACTATTGATAAAATAAAGGAAAATGAAGAGTGGAAAAAAGAATTGGATGAAATATTTTGTCAAAGAATGAATAATGTTATAAATGTAATTGGGCATTTATTATGGGCAATGACCAATGAGGAGTTGGTTAAAGTGTATTTATTCTATAGTGCCATTAGAAAAGAATTCATTCAAATAAAAGCAGTTGGAAACTCTTTAATAAATGTACAAAGGACGATCCTAAATTTTGATTGGCCTGATGACACTACTCTCAATGAATGGAAGGAACAATTGATATCTATAGAACAAATGGAAAAAGGTGATATGGTAGAAGAAGATGTAGACGCAACTGTTACCTTAACAGTTAATGATGAAGACAAGGAGAACCCCCAAGTTAAAGAAAGGTTTCAAGTAACTGAAGAGGACACATCACTTTCAAGCCTGATAGCCACTTACTCTGAAGATTCAGAATAATAAGAGAATCAAATCATAGAGTTTTTATTGTTCCAAGAGATGTAATAGAAAAAGGGCCTACCAAAATAATATAATGATATATAAGTTTTTCTGTTACATACTTTTTTGTCTTTTTGTGACAACAAAACATGAATATGTTTTGTAAAAGGACACCTGTTAGTTCTCTGTACCAAAAGCTTGTTGCATCTCACATTATCTAAGTGGCTTTCTAGGGCTAGAGAAGGGGTCCAAGAGTTGTATAATTTTAGCTTTTTTCAAGAAAAGTACAGTTACTCCACCTATGTGTAGTTGTTTTGAGTTTACTATCAATTGTGTACTCTCTGATAATATATAGAAATGATAGAATCAGCAAGATATTCTGAGTTTCATTGAGTTTATATTGGTTGTTGTATCAATCTATTCAAAGGATAATACAAAAGGGGTACTTACATTATGTTTGTCTTATCAATTTCTGTCTCCATTCTGTGAGCTTGTTTACTTTGAGGTCAATTAAATAAGGTTTAGTTGAATGAATGCAATCTAGATAGGCTATATATTGATTTCATTGTTTCTTTTAATTCAAGGAATTAAGGAAGTGCTTCAATAAGTCATTAGGGTATGTGAGTTTATAGAGAGGATATTTCATAAGAATGGGAATTGGTGATTATAGTTGATAAATTCATCTACAAGTTATCTGAGTTAGATCCCCTGCCAGTAGTTGACTCTATGTAACAATGGATAAGGCACTAGTCACATAAGTTAGAAGTTAGTAAGGGTAAATTCTACCACTAAATATCAAATAATTTTTAAAAAATATTAAAATCATTTTCATTCTATTTTGTTCAAATTCATAAATGTTGCTCACCACTCATTTATATCTAGTTTCTAAGTATTAAGTAGCTGCTATTTCTAGAAATATTTGTAAACCCTAGAAGAATTATGACTAGATCTACTTGCGAGGGATGTCTACAAATCTGAAAATATTAAAGAATTGAATGAACTATGTATGTGTTTGAAGATAAAAGAGAGAATTATAATGAAACTAAGATAATTTTCATGCAATAGTTTACATTCGAATCATCCCTAGGTATACCCACCTTGGTTTTGTAGAACTTAAAGAGTAGAAAAGCATCCTTCGTTTTGTTGAAGTTGGGTCCAAGTAGCTTGCACATGTAATTGTTAATAGGAATTGGCTAATTTTTAGGTTATATGAGTATTATCACTTTGGTATTGAGCATTTTGTTGTTCAATAGTTTTAAACACCAACATGAAGCACACTTGAGAATACAGACATTGATACTTAGACATATCAATAACATCAAGGTCACACTTAGGGAGCTTACCATTCTTGGTTTGCCTTCCTCAATGGTATTTTCTTCATCTTATCATAAGTATTTATAATTTACTTAGTTTTTGAATGTTACCTTAATTCTTAATGTTCTTGGCACACTATTTTATAGCTTTACACATAAATCAGGTCAATCATTATTAGTCTCTATCAATTGTAATAGTGAAGAAATCTCTTAACGAAGTTGACTTAACAGTCATTTTGTAAATCCTCTAACAAGGTGGCATTTCTAGATTGAAGTTTTTTGAAGACCTCTAATGAGGGCACTACTATGTCAGTGTGATTTAAATCATTTAACAGGGTTGGCTCCTAGCAAGGTTCAGTTCATAAGAGTGAAAAGTGGTAACTAGTTGCATTGGTGGTTTTCCCAAATTGGGTTTCCAGGTTAAATATATTTTTCTTATGTGTTCATGTTATTTTTTTAGTGCTTTATCTTTCTGCAACTAAGTTAGTAAAGGTTAATACACATTAATATATCATATTTATTTGTTAACTAATTTATAGTGAATATCTAGTTCTAACCAAGCTATGAGTTAAAAGGAAGTTTTGTATTGACATTTAAGGGATTTGGAATTGTTTTAGTGATAACTGATTTACCCCTCCCCTCTCAGTTACTCCTCTTATATTTCCAAAAGTTCCTTGTAACTTCACCTTTTTAATTTAGCTTAATCCTAAAAACCCATTTTGTTCCAATAATTTTTTTGTCCTTTGGTCTAGGTACTAGAGTCCAATTATTGTTCTTCTCAATCTATTCAATTTATTCATTCATTTCTTGGATCCAATCTTCATTGTCTAGAGAATCTTTCACTGATTTGGGATCAAATTCACAAAGTAAGCATGTATTATTTTTGAGTCTCTTTCTTGTCATTACACTAGATTCTGAATCTCCAATAATTTTATCAGTTTTATGATGTCTTCTTACATACTTAGCTAGCATGGGTGCTTGACTAATGGTTGACTTTTTTTGTTTATGACTCAACATCTTCTTCTTGTTGCTCTGCACCCACTGTCTACTTCTTGACAACATGTTATTTGCACCTCGACATTCCCTATCTATTGGAAAAGTACAAATTATTTTCTTGTTTAGTAGGAGTGCTAGGAGAACCATCATGTACACATATGAATGCAATTTACTCTTCAAGTTCTTCTTTACATTTAACATGATTTCTTTTTACAAATTTATCAACTTTCACATTTGCACTTTCAACAACTTCATTACTATTAGAGTTTAAACACTTGAAACCTTTACTCTTGGTGGAATATCCCAAGAATATGCCTTCATCTCTCTTGACATCAACCTTTCCATTCCTATTGTCTTTAAATATGTAGCATTTAATTCCAAAGATTTCAAAATATTTACCATTAGTAGTATAACCATACCATAGTTCAAAAAGTGTAGCATTTGTACCTTTCTTGACTTGTACTCTATTTAAGGTATAGACAACAATACTAATAGCTTCTCTCCAACATTTCCTTGATACATTCTTCTCCATTGTCAATGTTCTAACATAGTCCATTATTGATCTATTTCTCCTTTCAACCATCCCATTTTGAGAAGGGGTCCTTGGTGTTGACATTTGTATTTTAATTCCTTTCTCATTGTAGAATTTGTTAAACTCATTGGAAATGAATTCACCACCTCCATTAGATCTCAGGAACTTCAGACTCTTCCTTGTTTCTTTTTTAGCTATGGTCGAATACCACTTAAATAATTGAAAAGAATCCGATTTAGCTTTGAAAAACATCATAGTCATCATCCTAGAGTAATCATCAACAAAAAAAATGAAATACTTATCTCCACATAGCTTTGAATATCAATAGCTCCACATAGGTTAGTATGAACAAATTCCAAAATATCACTGGATGTGTATGTTTTTCTCTTGAAACTATACTTTGTCATTTTTTCCCAATTGACATTGTTTACACATAGAAATTTTAGGATTCTTTTTTTTTTGGAACCCTCTTACCTTCTTCATTTTTCAAATTTGTACCAAATTATTAAAATTTATACGACATAAAATTTTGTGCCATAACTAAACATCTTCTTGTTGTACAAACAAACATGTCTCATTAGATAAATTGAGATACATTTTTTAAATACAAAAGATGCATCACATTCTATGTTTCTTCTACTATAAGGAAAAAAATTGAAAATTTGAATTTCGTAGAGTTTTGAATTAGTTAAGGTGGTCAGACACGAGAGTTTTTTAATTCCAAAAATACTAAAGTCAAAAATTAATTATTAATTATTTATTTTGAATAAAAATACCCAAAAATATGTGTCATATCCAGGGATGAGTCTAGTATTTATATCTAGAATATTATTTAAAAAATATTATCATTCTATTTTGATTAAGGTGGTTAGACATACGTTACTTCTTATTTTTGTTCTAAAATTTTTGTAATATTTCATTAAAATTCAAAATTTTGACCAATCAATTTTTTTTTTTGAGATAAGTCTTAGTAATTTAGAAACTAGATTCAATTTTCTAGAGATTCTTTTCTCTCAACTTTTTCATATAAAGTTAATAACAAGTACAAAATTGCACGTCAAGTTGACATAATCCCAATTTTCTAATATTTTATTGCCACTTAAGAGCATAGTTTGGTTGACCATGATCCTGCACATACCCCTTTCTGAGATGGAATTCAACCATGTACCCTAATTTTTTTAGCTATTAAACACTCAATATATTATAGTTAAGTTTTTCAATCTAGTAAACATTATCACACTTGATTTTGACAATCAGTTGAATTATATCTTTACCTTCCACAACATAGGGAATATTATTAGAAAATTAAACACAACCATCCTTGTAAGGTCCAATGCCCTCAAATTCATTTCTATCATGAGTCATATGATTAGAGAAACCACTGCCAATTATGCATCTATCACTTTTGTTCACATATGAAATTAAAGTAGTTTTCTCATCTTCATCAAAGTTTTCTTTCATGGAAACATATATAACTTCATCATCATTACTTTCAGATTCAATTTTTCTTTCTTCTTTATAAATATAACAATTTTTCTTACCTTTTTCATCCTTGTTCTTATTTTAGTCTTGGTCATCTCTCCTTCCTTTGTACTTTCTTTCTATTCTCTCATCCTTGTTTTCTCCATCAAGACACCTTGCAGCAATATGACCAATCTTGTTGCATGAAAACAAATAATATGTAGTTTACCTTTATTTTTACCTCTTCCTCTTCCAAATCCTTTTGTAATAAGTACTTCAAGTTCATCAAGCTGATCATCAGTTGTGTCACTATCACTTTTCACATGTTTTCATTTTCTTAAATACTAAGAACCAGTTGTGACTTAAAAGTAGACTCAATAGTAGCAGGTGTATACTTATCAAAATTAGACATCAAAAAAGTAGTAAGTCTACCAATAACTATTTCCAAAGTTAAAATTGTTTCCTAGAGTACATCTCAACTCTTGTATTGCATAAACCCTAATAGTATATATAGGAAGTAGAGTTCTCAATATCTTACTTATCACCATTTCATCTTTAATCTCTCCATTTGCAACTCAAATAATTGACAATTTACTTGATTCTTGTACAATATTATACTATGTTCTTACCTTCCATCTTTCTCATTTCATCTAATTTACCTCTTAAGCTCTCTAATTTATCTTTTGAGACATTGTTATCTTCTCCATAAATGGTCTTCAATTCGTCCAACATTTATTTTACACTATCACATTCTTTTATATCATTAAACCTGACATAGCTTAGGGATGAAGTAATCTCCAACATTGCCATATTGTGTTCTTTCTTTTCTTTTAGTTATTGAGGAGTCAGATGAACAATTGTTATATTCACATGATCATTATCTACAAATTTTATTGTAACATCACTAATACTAGATATCTGCAACCTCATCAGCATTTTCCATCCAGGAAACTTCTCCTTGTTCATCTTTGGTACCTTCCTTTTGTGATTCATAATATTTAGCTTTAAGTACCTTCAAACTTCTCTATCTAAGAAATTGTGCTTTGATACCAATCATTAGAATCTTTAGAATAATTGAGAGAGGTTTGGGGGGGGGGGGGGGGTTGGAGCAGGGGTGAATAGTTTACTTAAGGTCCATATGTACTAATTGAACAAACAAACAAACAAACAAAAACTTTAGTGTTCTTCTTATCTTGTTGTAACTCAATATCTACTGATATTTCAAAAACAATATTAACTAATAATTCACTATCATAATATAAAAAAAAAACTTTCTCAATGTAAAACATCATAAACCATTCAAAAAAAGTTTGACACTATGATTTAACATGGAAACCCAATTTTTGAAAAACCATGAGCAATATGTCACCACTTTTTCACTCTTTTGAAGTGAGCCCTATTAGGGGCTAACCATGTTAAAGGTTAAAATAAACACTATTAAATGTGACTTGGTTAGAATATTTTATCACCCTATTTGAACTAGCCTTGTCAAAGAACATTAGAACATTCTACTAGAATGTCACCTAGATACACAATTTATACAAACTATCAAGCCCTTAATGACTATTAGGTCAACCTTCGATTAAAAGGATTTCAATATGAGTTTTTTACAATCATTAGAGAGAAAACAATAGGATTTAATCTTTATGATTACAACTTACTTTTTTAGTTTCAGATTATTGTTTAGTTTATGTGTCAATTCTCTAATAGGCCTTCCTTGTTACCTTTGTCCTTGATTTTCTTGGCAGTCCTTCAAGCATTCATCATTCTCTTCACAACAATCTTAAGTCTTATTCTTATATTATCTTATGAACCTCAAAAACATTGTTCTATCATATTGAAAATCTCTCACATGTGCACAACTTCTGTATAATGTTATCTTCTTTGCATATCTCACTTGCACTCTTCTCCACTTCTTTTAAAGTTCATCTCTCTACTTCCTTAAATGGGTAATTTTGGTCTTTTTTATTTTCATGATCACTGTAGATCTTAGGGTTTGTGATTCAATCCAATAGATTCATTTTATCTAATCACCATTATGTTCATGTCTTTCTTTTCTTTCATTTCTAGAAACTTTTTATCAAATTCATTCATTAGATATCTTACCTAATACTCACCTTGAATTAAATGTTCCAACTCATCAGTCTTATCTTAAACACACTTTCCTTATCCCGAGAAATCAACTAAGTCAGCTAGAAATCATAATATCTCATATGCATTCAAAATACTATTGCTCAACCAACATTAATTTTTCACACTTGGTCATCACTGATTTACTCGACAACTATAGAGCTTCTAGGTTGACATCAACACTATTTTCTTGATTGATAATGATGCTTGGTTAGCACTAAATTTTCACTTGACACTTATCATGGATCAATTGACACTAGCATCACTCAGGATAAACTTCAAGTTTCTTAATCTTCTAGTGTATTCCTCAGTTAAGCTTACATAGTCTTTTCTCATGTTTTCATAATGTAAACAAACAAATTATCTTGTCAAAGTCTAAAGAAACATCTAGCATAGCTTCCTTTTCATAACTTAACCTTTTAGATGCTTTTATTATGAGAAACTTCTCAATTCCTATTCATCAATAGAATAGATATGACATTTAGATTAGATATAAATATGTCTCATTAGTAGATTTGACAATAATGACAACATAAAAATTGTTTCAATTATAATTTTGAATAGTTTATGAAGTCAAGCATTCACAACTTAGTAATATAAATTGAATGAATGGCTTATTATCTATATATATGTATAGGAAAGTTTACTCAATATATATAATGCAATTATATATCCTAATAAGAGAATTAGTGTATTTATATGACTAATTTTATCTACCTTATGAATCAAATTTATTTTTATTTTGTATTTTAAAATAGTCTCAAAACTAGTGTGTTCTCTTTACAGACAAGCCAAAAGTACAGAAAATAACATACTTATGTCAATTTTAAATTTAAATATCAACAACATTAGGAATTATGCGAGATGTGCCCTAACATTTTGATATCAAAAATTGACTAGTAGTACCCATTATATTAATCTTCTTCTAGGAACTAATTTTTAATGTTATATGACAATGGGGGGTGAATTCCTACAACCACATATTGATAAATATTTTCAATTAACTTCCAAAAAACAATATGCAAAAAAAACTATAATGACATAAAAGAATAGTAACTCACACATCCACATTAAGAAACAAAAGAGCATTGTGATATTTCAAATGGAAGCCCTTGGTTAGAGGAAAAAGCCATGATGGGAATTGCTACCCACAAGTATAACTACTAAAATAGTAAGGTTTTCTTGTTATGAGCATTAAATCACCCTATTAGGGGTATACCCTATTAAGAGTAATTATAGCCAAGTTAAAATTTATTACAAAATGAAGTACTAGGAGCTACCCAATTAAGGGATTTGAAACTTCTTCTAAGAGTTATCTTGTTAGAGGATTTTATATTCAAACCTTTTAAGATCTTGGTCATCCTATTAGGCATGACCTAGTTAATATATTTAAAGCCAAATTTTTATGATTTAATAAGTAAAATGATATAATATGATATTATTGCTCTCTTTCTTGATATATGCAATCCCTTTATGCCTACTAGCTCTTCTCTTAATTGCTTCCACAACATAATTATACTTTTTCCATAACTCCTTCATGCATCACTATTGATCACGGCCCTTTGCAACATACAATAATTCAATTTACTACGAGCTGCGTATATAAATTTTCATATGAGTGGAAAAACCATAAATTTGTTACCAAAGATGGATATACAAGAAATTTAATTTTCTTAGAGAGAATGCCCATCCAAAATAAAGTTCTTAGATGTACACCCAAAATAATTCAATAGTATTATAATTCATCTTTTTACTTTTGATCCATTGGATTTTTTATTCAAAATAACTAACCTTGTTGATACACAACTTTTATTTGCTAGATCCATAGTTTACTTCATCAAATCTCTTCTTGTATTCCAAATAGTCTTATGTCACTCCCAAATATATACTAATATGACTTTGGTGATGCTTCCATATCAACTATACACTTTGAAAATTCTAAAATATTCATCCTTGACCATGTATCCACTTTTGTCTATCATATTACTAGTACACTTAACACTTGGAAAATTTATCTATCTAATCCAATCTTATGCTAGTATGTTTAATCCATCAACTCCAAAATGATGTCTTTCTAGCCATGACAATACTACTTTAATAACTCATCCTTATAGATGCCAATAATCTCTCCAACTCCGTCATTGTAACAAAAACCTCCTCCATTAGCATTGATGATGTAAAAACTAGTTAAAATATGAGGAAGTGTCTATATAGATTAAAATTGAACCTTCCTTGTTCACAACTCCCCTTTATGTTTTAAAATTAACTAATAATTCCCCCTATTGTGAAAAATAAAAATTAATGACCTCTAACTCCTCACTGAAACCAATAAGAAAGGTATACACTAATATATAAAATTCCACAAAATATTACCTGTATGCACTAAATTCTACTAAAGACATCTGCAAAATTGGTCATTAAGAGATAAAGATAAAACTTGGAATTATTCTATAGACTCTCTATAGTCATTATCTTGCCCCTTCAAAAATAATCTAATGCTTTTGGTGCATCCACTATAGCAGTGGCTATGTATCCATGAAAAATGTTAACCTTACTAGGGAAACACTTCATTTGTTTTCAAAGTTTGTTAAATAGATATTTAATAAAATCATCCTTTTATGGTTGGATAGCTACTACCCATCCACTATGCTCATGTGTCCTAATCCTAATACTACATTTTCCTCCTTAATTCCTTTTTAAACAAATATATTTGGGAATAAGATTAGTTTGTAGCTCAAGTAATGTTGAAATTCCCATTCAATTCTCATTATTGAAAGTTTTGATCTTATGATTTATAATATCTAGTGGTACTCCAAACCTTGTGGTTGAGTGACTCACCAAGTCAAAGCTATTAGTTAATTTTAGCTTTTCTTTAGTTTGAACTCTCCTCTTCTCAATATCTAAAATAAATTTGGAAAAATAAAAAATTGTGATTTTCCAAAGTCCTTACTTCTCTGCTTCTCAGAATTCTTCATCTGATTACGTCCCCTTAGCAAACTGGCTTTTTCCCAGGGAGATAGATTCTAGACTCTATCATCATGGTGCATGAGGTGATCCACTCTCTTGAAGCTACCAAGAGGGAAGGTTTCTTGCTCAAGCTTGATATTTCTAAAGCTTATAATAGGTTGGATTGGAATTTCCTGATGGTGGTCCTTCAAGCTTTTGGCTTTGATTCCTAGGTGTGTAAACTCATCTTTCAGCTTATCTCTTGCCCCTCCTTGTCTGTTCTAATTAATGACTCCCCTTCAAATTTCTTTTTCCCTTCAAGAGGGCTAAGACAAGGTGATCCCATATGCCTTGTTCTCTTCATCATTTTGGTTGACTGTCTAGGAAGGCTTCTTTTAAGAAAAATATAGGATCAGAGTTTGTAAGGTCTCAAGCCTTCATCTAGTCATCTTTCTTTCACCACCAGCAATTTGTGGATGATACTATTCTAGGGGGAAAGGCCATGTTCTAGGAAGCTAGAGTGTCTAAGGGCTTACTAAATACTTATACTAGGGGTTTTGGTTAGGCTATTAACTGGGATAAGAGTTCGATCTACTTCATTAATAATGCACTAGAGAGATAGAGGAAAATTGCTCGTATATTGGGAAGTGGCATTGGTACCCTTCTTGCAAGTTATTTTGGTATGCCTTTGGGGTCCAAACCTCTGGAATCCTTTTGGAACAACATCATTGATAGATTCAACAAGAAGTTAGCTAGCTAGAAAGGTGTGACTCCCAGCTAGCCTGGCAAATGCACTTTGGTGAAATCTATTTTCCAAAACCTCCCCACTTATGCCTTAAGCCTCTTTGGGATCCCGTCTAAGCAAGCTAATAGAATGGAGAATATTTAGAGGGACTTTCTCTAGATAGAGGTTGAAGAGCACAAAAGATATCATCTTGTCACTTGGGACCATGTTTGCCTTCCCAAATGTTATGGGGGCCTTGGTATTAGAAAAAATCAGACATCTAAATAATGCCCTTTTAGCCAAATAGATCTGGTGCATTTATCAAAGTTCTAGAGAATGGAGGGAAATTATGATTGAAAAGTACCTGAGAAGGTAGTCACTCATCCTTTTGCTTTATGAGGCTGAGATTCCTCAAGGGTCTTATATATGGAATGGGATCCTAAAGGATAAGGCCTTAGTTAAGTCCAAAGCTAAATGGAAAATTGGTAAACTTGAGGACATATTATTTTGGTAGGATGACTGGATGATCTAGGGACCACTTATTGACTACCCCATTTATGGTATATGGGTAGAGCCATGCATAAGAAGATATGGTCTGAAAGTTAGTGATTAAAAAACAAGCAATGGATGGTAGGACTTCTCTATGATTTCCCTGGAACTTAATTATTTGATGATTAGCCTGAATGCTATTTTTATAAAAAAAAAGGGGGATGAAATCATCTAGGGAGGTAACTTGAATGGCCATTACTCTGTCACCTCTGGGGACTTTTCATTGTGGGATAGAATGGAGAAATCCATCTAGGCTAAGGCTTGGATCCCTGGCCTTACCCCAAAAATGAATATATTCTTTTGGCTTTTGCTCCATGAAAAAATACTTACTCTAGACAATTTAGCTAACAGAGGCCAAACTATCCCCAATAGGTGTAGTTTATGCAAGCAGGCTTTGGAGTTAGTTAATCATCTTTTTATTCATTGCTCCTACTCCTCCAATGTTTTGAATCTCCTGACTAGGGACTTTGGGGTCAGTTGGTGCCGCCTGATCAAAATTCAAGAATTCTTCAACCAATGGAGGAGTTTACACAAAAGTTTAATCACCCATATTATGTGCTCTTGGTCCATTCCGCACTTCTACTAGGGTATTTGGAAAGATTAGAATAACCAAATCTTTAGAGATAGGGAATCCCCTAAGTTTGTCATTATTGAGAAAATTGAATGATTAATGAAGGAGAACTTTGCCACCACAAAGGAAGGAAATATTGAAGAAGGTGGGAATAGTAGACAAAGGAAATTGAATAAAGACAAAAAAAGATAGGAGGCCAAGTGGTTTTTACCCCCTGATTTTGGTACAAGGAAAATTTTGATGAGGCTGCTAAAGGAAACCTAGCCCCTAATAGTAGTGGAGGCATTATTAGAAATAGCTATGGTGGAGGAGTGGTAGCTTTTTCCTGCCCGCTTGGACATCAGATGAACCATTTCACTAGAGTTATTACTGCTAGTCACATTGTTAAACTGGTCTTGGCTTCTAGGATAGAGAACCCGTGGCTAGAAAGGGACTCATTAAACATCATAAATTATCTCAATGGTTACTCTACACCTTCATGGACCATTACAAATATGATAGAGGAATTAAATTCTGACTTGGGCAAGTTCAAAAAGACCTATATCAGCCATGTGTACAGGGAGGCCAACATAGTAGCCGATTGGTTTGCTAACGATGTAGTCATCAATATTGCAAAGATGACATGGCATGCTAGCGACATTTTTTTGGTGGTAGCGAATAATTTAATCCCACAAGATTGCATCTAGGAAAGTACTAGTAAAATCTAAATTTAATAATGGGAAGATTTTCTAGATTTCATGTCGGAGTGGGAGTTAATAAAAATCATGCAAAACTCTTTTCAAAGCATAATAGCATGTACGTATGACACCCTTTAAGGGTTTTTTTGAATACTACCATTAATACTGGTATTTTCAAAAATGCCTTTGAGTTTCGCAATTTGAAGGAGGAAGAGGTCTATAAGCATTCTGTGAGTAGGTGGGGTAAGCTTTCTGCAAGTAGGAGGGTGCATATTCTATCAAAGGAAACCATGGTGGGGGAGAGAAGCAGAAGGGAGTTGTTAGAAGACGTGGAGAATTAGAAGAAGAAATTGAAGGTTTGGCATAATTTGGAAAAGGGTAGAATCACTAGATTCCTACAGAAGCTCCATGGTTTTAATGTGGGCATAACCAAGATTATGGTGGATTCTTGGAAAAATGGGAGAGTCAAAATTGACAAGGTCACCCACCATGTCAATGTGGAATTGATAGCTTGGGTTCTGAAAATCCCTCTAGAAGGAAGTAATTTTTTTAGAGATAAGAAAATCTTGACAAATGTTGTCAAAGTCTTTGTGAAGGATGAAGAGGAGTAGAATAAGTTTTTCAAGATGGAGACATATTAGGATTATCAGTTAATATATTTCCCTAGACCCCAGATTTGATAGGATATGAAAGCATCATTTTGTCTTGCTTAATCACTTTAGGCATGGTATCAAAATTTCTTTTCCTTTTTATCTCTTCACCTCCATGAGAAAGGGCATTGAGAGTTTCAAGAGGAAACCAACCACTAACACAACTCTCCATGAGGGATTACTCCTCCTGGTTTATGAGTATCTAAAGTCTCAAACCAAGGGAAAATCCCTTGGTGATACTGGGTGTGCCTCTAAGGAAATGCAGAGCTCAGACTCCGAGGATGTGTAGAGCATAAAATTAGAAGAGGAGGACATTGTTTCCTCTAAACCCAAGGAAGAAAAGAAACCCTCTGCTTGCATTCCCCACAAAAAGAGACCTAAAGGTCTTCCCCCCATCCCCCCTAAGCCTAAGCATCAGGAGAAGGAGGAGGATAATGATGATGATGATGATACTGACTGAGAACAAGACAAAAAGGGGGAGAAGGATAAGGAGGAGAAGCAAGGGAGGGAAAGTGGAAAGGAGGAGGAGGATTCAACAGATGTGTTAGGGAATCCTAAGAAAAGGAAAGCAAATGAGGCTCTTAAAACCAAGGACCGAATTCCTATGATTCTAGGCCCTGGCCCCACTTTCTCTATATCTATTTTGGGAAAAGAGAGTGGGGAGGTGATATCAAAAAATAGGAGGAGGTCTTGGAGTAATTTTAATTCGAATAAAGCCAAATTGGGGATTGTCAGGAAGCAATTGAATATTCAAGTGATGGAGGACATTGATGGAAAAACTCACTATGAGGATCTCACTAATCCTTGTTTGGTCGTGATATCTGATAATGCAAAGGAAACTGAGCTTAACCTATTGAAAAATGCAAAGAATAGCATGATAGAAAAATTTTGGTCTATCAAATGGTTATTTCATGAAATTGAAGAACTTAAGGGGAGAAGAAGCTAGGAAGGAAACCAAAATATCGATCATGACCAGGGGCACAATGAAGAGGATAGAAGCTAGGTTGGAAGATAATGACTCTTCAATGTCCAAGAACATAGGGCAAGCTAGGAAGAAAGAATCACCAAGGTTGAACAAAGAGTCCAAAGGATGGAGTTCTTTCATCAAAACCTAGCAAATTAGGTGATCGTCACTCTGAATGCTCTGAATGAGAACATTAATAGTCTGGGTGAATCATTTTTCAGTATTGGATTCAATAGGTTTAAGATGGAGAAGACTAGCCTAGAAATTAGGTAGGCAGAGGATTATCCAAAAGAAACCAGGGACCAGGTGGAGGCTTAGAACTAGGACTAGGAGGATGTAGACAATAGGAAGACCAATGAAGTTGTAGAGACCTTGCAGGTTCTTGATAGAGAGAATTGATAGTTAGTGCTTTTCTGTTGTCTCGCTCTTTCCTTGTGTAGCTAGTTTTTTCTTGTTCTAGTTTAGCTAGTTTTTTTTTCCCTAGTCATAGGCCTATTGTTTTCAGTTGGCTTTTGTTATGCAGATTTGCTAATGATGGACTTTTCTAGATATCTCTATATTTGATATGTTGTAAAAACTTTTGGGTTTCAAGATCCCTATAAAACCTATTTTACTTAATCAAA
The DNA here is from genome assembly GCA_028749045.1 of Cupressus sempervirens. Lineage (NCBI taxonomy): Eukaryota > Viridiplantae > Streptophyta > Pinopsida > Cupressales > Cupressaceae > Cupressus > Cupressus sempervirens. Next base: position 280,399,027 of record CM053785.1, read on the forward strand.
AACTTAACACCTTCCTTCAATGCATCGTTTACATTGTTCACACCAACTATTAATGTATCTTTTTCAAGTCCAATGGATTGAACCAACTCATGTGATCTCTTCCTCTCACAATGCATTTGGACTTTATGCGTATCTGCATCTTGTGATATTATCATTTGTTTGTTTGTATTAATCATCCATTACAATCAAGATACAATGAGATGGAGGAGTGAATTAGTGTTACAACATTACTAATCAAAGCATTATTTTTACCAGAGTCAGTGGGGGTTGAATCAGTACCACACACTTTTCTTTTCTATTTAATATTTGAATAATAAATTGAAAAATTGTGAATTACTTTTACTAATTTTTTTTTTCATCGGCTAGCTTACTTATATGAAATATATTATTACGCATTAATAAAATATAAAGTAGTAAAATTGTAACATAAAATTTCACACATAAAACAAATCTTGGTATTTTGGCTTCATAGAAAAACCTTTCTTAGAGGAAAAATTATAGTGGGGATGGTACCCACAACTTGTCACTATAGTAACAAGATACTTGATCAAGAGCATACAATAATGTCATTTTCTAAATGACTTAATTATGTTATGTGTGACTAATACCCTATTAGAAGTATATATTCATGATAGATACTACTAAATCAAGATATTTTATCCCACTTATAGAATGTTCAACTATTAAATGATTTACAATAAGTTAAAAAATATAATGTTAGAGTAAAGGGTTGATTTAATTTAATTTATTAAATTACCTTTGCTTCCTTATTAAGATTTCCTTTTATGGACATGCATTCCCATTTTAATAATTGCGTATTAATTATTAAATGTCATTTACCTCTTAGGGTTTCCCTTTTAGATTTTATGATTTCCTTCTATAAGGATTGATGAATTGTAAATTTCATTCATTCCTTTTAGTCTAATAATATAATTTTCCATATTTTTAGAGCAAAACCCTTTTCACTTTTTTGTCTTTTCTTCTCTATTACAAGTTCTTTCACATAGGGGTTATTTAGGTTTTGTGTGTTTATATTTCTCAAATCCTTCATGGCAATAAAGCCCAACCTTCTGTAGCTTGTTTAGGGGTAAAAGCACAAACTCGTGTCACTCTTTTACAAAGGAAAAATCTAGCAAAAGTATAAATGTTCACCTTTAATGACATAAAATTGGTATTATTATTCAGAATTTGGAAATGAAGTAAACTAACGAAATGTGTAGAAATGGATGAAGTTTAGGATTATAATTTTTAACAATTATTTAGAATAAGAATTAATATATTTTCCTATTTTTTAAAGCTAACTTTTTAGTTGCTGAAAAATGCTAAAAATTAAGGGTTTAGTTCCCACCACAAAACTATATGGAAATAAACTTATTTCCATTTGATCTCAAATTATGTTATAAATAACATATGAAGCTAGAACAATCAAAAATTAAAAATAGCTATAGACCGATATTTTCTCTTTTATAATGACTTCAAATTTCAACTCACCCAAAATTGATAGTTTTCATCTCCCACCACATTTTTCAAAGTAAATTTGTTCTAACCAAAAGAAAAATTATACATTCTTGAAGACGACTCTCTCCTCTAGAATATCATATAATTTTTATTTTTTTTATGTGATTTACCATTTTTCTCTTTCTCAAAATTGACATCTTCTAGAGTGTTAAAATATGTATTTTTAGAAATTTTTAATTACAATATACTATATCTAATTCAAACACTATGAACTCTATATGAGAGTTTTCTTGACTTTGAGATCTATAAAATGGTGTTTAAATTGTATTAAAAAAAGATCATAAAAAATAGTAAGAATTGTTGAAACATTAGTTTTCTAAAATAATCTTATTTCTTTAGTAATTGGATACAAACTTGTATAAAACATGCATCTAATAGACATTTTCAATTGGAAAAGTGTGAGACCATATATAACTTAGCTAGAATAAATTCATCAAGATCATATGTTTGAACAAAATTGATTTTTAGATAGATTTTTTTTTTTTTTAAATAGTCATTCTAATAAGTCAACCTGAAAGGTGACACAACTTTGTACTTTTACCCTTAGTTTTGGAAGAAAGCAAGAAAAAGGGTTTGCTAGATTAGATCTAGATTTTTTGGTACATTTTGTGGAAGTAGAGTATTCTCTAAAAATTGGAGCTCTTTGAGTCAAATTGAACATCACGATTGGATTCAAAGGAGTTCAAAATCCCAATTTTCATATAAATTTTCAATTTTGGACACTAGGAAAATTTGAGGCAATTTTATTTTGCCTATTAGGGTTGTATGACCCTCAACACATATTTTGATATTTTTTCAAATAAATAAATAAATAAATACATTATAAAAAAATATGTGCAATGTAAAAAATATCAAACCACCTACCCAACATCGTGGTGGATAGAGCAATGATCATAGCTCCACTTGCACTCAATTATGCGACCCTCGCCTGATGAACGCTTGACTATTGCTTCCTCCATTGGCACCAACAACCATTGATTGGCCAAGCTGCCACCTCCACCAACTGAAACCCTAGTGTGCCACCTCCCAGCCTCCACTACCCAATCTACCATTCCTATGACCACATGGGGGCCGAGAGCTTAGTCACAAGTTATTAAAAAAAATTTAGGATTGAAAACCTTTTTCTACTTTCTTGAGGCCCTGTTAGTTTTTGCGCTCTAATTTGAGCATAGAGTATCAGTTTTTGGAAAATAAAATATCATCAAAAATTTGATTTCTAGACGAACATGATGGAAAATGTATTTTTTGGACTTTTTTCTAGTTTGGTACCCTTTTTCTTTGCTTGAAATCAAATGATGCTCATTTTAGCTCCATTTTCTAATTTTAAAGAAGCGTTGAAAAGCTCTTCTTGAGAACTATTCAGATTCTCTTTTATTTTTATCAATATTTTTGAAAGGTAAATGTGATTCTCAAAGTGAATATTATTTTCTCTTTTTTTGTATATGCATTCCTTCTAGTAGTTGGGGTTCAATTATTTTGCATTATGGGGGGTAGGGGGTGGTATTATTATTTTTGTTATTTATATGATTAAACCATAAGTTTTTGAAAAAAAAAATCCAACATAGGTTCTAAAATAATGGCCAAGACCTTTTCTTGTCTAGAACTTCTGACCCCTCATAAATATCACACATGAAAGTCTCTAATGACAAGACTTATCTAGTTAAATGGGTTGTGGTCTTGTTTAGATGTATTAAAACTAGTTTTACAAAGGCCTTTTGAAGTCATGTAACATAGGAACAAGATTGATGAGGCAATGGGATTGATTTCTATGTAGATATCTGATAGTCTAAAGGTTTATCTTGATGGGTGCAATACCCCTCTAGCTATGTAGATCAAGATTGACAACCTATTTGGTGCAATGAGTGAGTTTTAGGCACTTCAAATTAAGGAAAATATTACCTTTCTTGTACAAGGTTCTTTCCCTTCCATTGAGGACATCTTGATTAAGTTCAAATAATAGAGATCTTTATTTTAGGGTTGTACTGAGTGCATTTACCTGATTCTTTCTAAGCTTTGTAGAAACTATAAGATTTTAGCTTCTACCTTCAATTCTAGCATGGATTCTTTGGATACTAGAGCTACCATGCTATGAGACTCTTTGGGGTTGTTTGACTTGAGAGAAAGCTAAGCTTTGACAGTTGGATTCTCTTATAGGCTCACACATTTGCATTGCTAGCTTGGACATATTCTAGAAAGAAGAAGAAGAAATAGAAGTCATATCCTACAAAGTCTTAGATTGATTCAAGCCCTCACATCACATCAGGTCCACCTCCTCCTAATTGGGATAAACCAAAGTTAGATAGATCGAATTGTACTTATTGTATATTTAAGCCTAATCATGATGAGTCATATTGCTATGAGAAGTTAGATGACTATGCCAAATAGGTTTAAGATTTGACAATTGTCCTTCAGAAGAGAAACATTGATATTCCTTCTACTGAACTCATAGATTTTCTTCTTCATCATCATCATTTCAATCAGATGGTCAAGAAATAGGAAAGAGTCATGTACTATATGAAATTACTACTCCATATTCTTCTATATGGCTATTAGATTTAAGTGCTTCATACCATATGGCATCTTCTTAGGGTTTGTTCTCCTCTGTTGAGGCTTCTCCTACTCCAAAAATTTTCACGATGAACAACATTGTTATGAATGTATGCCATAAAGGTTCTATTGGAATTGATGATTTTACATTTCATGATGTACTATGTGTTCCATCCTTTTCCTCTAACCTTCTCTCTATTTATCAAATTACAATCAATGGGACAAGGAAGACAATTGAGTTTTCACAGGATTCAGTACATAGAAGAGATAGTGAGGCAAACAATATTATTACTATAGGTACTATTGATCAATCTTCCATCTTATATTATTTCACTCATTTTGGTCCACTATCTCTACTATAAAAGACTCACTCTCCTTCTTCACAAGAGACTACTGAGGTGACGTCGGATCACTTGAACTAATCTGTTGCTCCTAAGACCAATATTGTGACTTCCACATCTCCACCTCCTATTTATATTTCATCTATTGCACAATATTATTCTTTAACATTGCCTACCGTTATAGCTCTAGTCATTGAACAACCTAGTGTAGTTATTGAGGATATATTAGAGGACACACATAACCTCTTAGATGACATATTCAATGAACCTATTGTTGGAAATATTCAAGATATGATAGGTTACTAAGAGGGGAGGGCTGAATCAGTAACCTCAAAACTTTTAAATAATACAGCACTTTAACCATATATACTATTCACCATTCATTCATTTAATCTACTACATATATGAGAAATCAAACATTCATAACACATGTACACAGTGATTTGGTAACCCAGAAACCTTCCAAATAGAAAGTAAAAATGGGGTGGTGATTATACCCACAAAACTTTTTTACTGCAGTATGAAGTTAGTCTGTTAAGGCTTACATTGACCACTTCTGGTGATCTGCCTTGTTACGAGCACAAAGGATGGATAGGTCCACCTTGTTAGAGGATTTACAAACATACACTAAAGTATGCAATCTATTAGGAGATTTATACAATGACTATTAAGTCTACCCTGTTAAAGGATTTAAAAAACTGATTCACCTGTTAGGATGAAATAGCAGATCTACTTACAATCTTGATTGCTGATTAGATCCTTGAAGTATAGATCACCTCTTGTGACTAAAGAATCTTTACTGCTCCTTGTAGACCTTGCTGAATACTCTGCTCTTCTGTTGATTCACTTTCCTTCTTCTCAAAGCATTACATGTCTATCTTGATACTCTCATACATACATTGTCAATGATATAATACATTACATATATACCATTCCAATAATTACAATTGTAAGGTCAGCCAAAACACAAGTGAACAAAATATTATTGAGTCGGCCAAACAGTAGAAAACTCGGGTTCTTCAAGTTGACTTGGTAATCTTCTGATACTCAGCATCCACTGCATTACTCAGCATCATCATGCACTTGGTAGAAGTGAAGGCTTGGTCCATACTAATCACACAATGTAGCTTGGAACTCAGTAACCATTGGAGACTCGATAGATATAGTATCACTCGGTAAGAACTAAATCCTTCGTTTACCTTGCTTTCACTTGGTAAGCACTACACTTTCATTACTCGATAAACACTGGACTTCCATCACTCAGTAAACACTATGAAGCTTTGTGAACACTGTATGCTTGATAGATACTGCTACACTGCACACCCACTCGGTAGCTTCATGAATGCTCGGTATGAACTGCTTGACTGCACACTCACTCAATAGCTTTAGGAATGCTCAGTATGAACTACTTAATTGATGAACCTACAAGGTAACCACTAAATGCTCAGTATACACTTTAGATTGAGCGATTAACTCAGTAAACATTCAGAATTGAGTAAGTGTTGTCACTAATGAAAAATACAATATAATGCCAACAATTTCCCCCTTTGGCATTAGTGACAAAACACTTATGAGCCAAAACATATGTATCTAACCCGACTCAATGAATTTTGGTTTTTCAAAATTGATCTTTGTAAAACTGTTGCATATACATTTCTATATACCTTCTTGATGACTTATAATGTATATACAAAGATACTTATATACACATGCTAACTCTAATGAGTACTAACTCCCCCTTTCACTTATAGTGAGAACTCTCCTCACTTATAATGTTGAATCTCTCCCCCTTTTTGACAATAATGCCAAAGGACTACATATATATTTTATATGAGTACACCAAAGCAAGATAGAAAATCTTGATGTACCTTAAGGATGGTGGAAAAAATATTATCCCAAGTCTACTACAAAATTTGGCAGGTGGAGAGAGCAATTTGAACTTTTGATGATAATTGGATCATGTGATCAGCCACTAAGAAGTTCTGATCTTGGACCAATGTTTTGCAATGAGCAATATATTTTTTCAATATTTCCATGATAGGCAGGATCATGTTCTAGATGTCTATGAGTGTAGACCAGATCCTTGTTTCCTCTCTCAATAGTTTTCCCTGTACATCTATCAAATATCTAAATTTGGTGTGATGGGAGGTTGTGGAGAGGAGTCTACCTTTAACTTGGATGCACTTGATTGCAAATCAATGTGAATCTTATTTAGCTTATCCTTTATTCCTTTAGTAAAACCAAAAAGACCAAAAATTTTGACAAAAAGTGATGCTACATTATTAAAGGAATTTTCAAAATTTTGATGGGTAATTAAGTTGATCAATTGATCAATTTGGTTTGCCATCAATGCCAAAGAGGGAGATTGTTTGAAATGATTGAATAGATCATGAATGAAAAGTAATGGAATTGGTAAAGAATGTTTTCAATCATTATTTTTTCATTGATGTCAAACTCGCTACTTGCAGGAATGACAATTGCTTTAGTGATCCAAATACTATCAATTGGTTGATTGACAAGGAGGAGGCAATCAATAAGATGTAACTAGAGCACCTACAAAAAGGTTGAAGTTATGATGTTATAATGAAGGATAAGGATTAGCTAAGCCATTGATGAAATGGTGTATTGATGTCATACTCTAAGACATAGAGAATGGACACACTAAAACACATCATAGATGTAAGGTTTAGCTTAAGTCATTTGTAAAGCCTAACTAAGTTCATTAGAGAGAGCCAAGAAAGCTAGTTAGTGCCGAACAGATTCTCAGTTGAAGTCAAGAAAAGTTTAACTTTAGTAAGTGCTGAGTGATCTTATGGTGCCGAGTGATCTTTAGGTGCCGAGCAGCCTTCAAGTGCCTATTGAAGATCAGGTCCCGAGCATGATACAACTGCCAAGTAACGTAGAAGAAGCCAAGCATCAGTAAACCAATGATGTTGAGTTGTTGCATTATTTTGAAAATCAAAGTTTCACCAAATATGAGCCAACATGGTAGTTATCTAGAATTTTGTGAATTAGATAGAAGATAAGAATGATGAGCTGGTGGCACAAAACACTATGTAAAATTGTTTTGCGAATACAATTGGATTCTAGACAAAGTTTCTAGATAAGAGCAAGATATGGGATAGATACATTGTATCCTACCTAATCTATTGAAACTTTAAAGTTGGAGAGGGAGAATTGAACAAAAAAGGTATTCTAGATTTCTATTTAAGGAGTCATAAGGTCACGAAGCAAAGGAGATGGTCAAGCATGAAAAAATGAAGTGCTAAAGAAGGTGCTAAGGAGAAAGAGAGCATAGATACTCTATTTTGTTAGATGACCATAGATATGTTTGCATTGGTATGATGAGCAAGAAGACTCAAGGTGAGGAAGCTTGAGATGAAAAGCTAACAGAGCTGAAGTGATTAAAGCCAAGCAAAGGATTGAACTGAAGTGTGATCTGTAATCTGCAAGATATGTTGTAAGTTGTATCAGATCAAAAGCCATTATTGTTACTCTCTAACAATTGTAACAGTTAGTATAAATCCTATGGACTTAGGTTGGTTTAATAGCCATGTTTTAAATCCTTTAACAAGGTGACATTCCAAGTGAATGTTACAAAGTCCTTTGACTAGGCCCATTCCTAACAGTATGGTGAAATCCTCTAACAAGGTCACATTTAACAGTTTGTTGTAATCCTTTAACAAGGTAGGCCTTTAATAGGGCATCACTTTAGAAGAGTGAGAATTGAGTAGCATGTTACTAGTGGTTTTTCCCAAATTGGGTTTCCACATAAATCACCGTGTCATGTGTTGATCTTGCATGTTTTATTCATGCATGTTGATTTGTTGTAACTTGCTAAGATGGTTGATTTAAGCTTGGATGGATGAATAGTTTAATGGGCTCACTATAATTGCTGAAAAAGTATTATTAGGGCATTTAGACCTTGAATAACTAATTCACCCCCCCTCTCAGTTATTTGAAATAATTCTAACACACTGGGCTTTTGCAGATGATAGATGTTCTTCCACTTGTTTTTTGCATCACTTACAACATGTTTAATGTCCTTAATTAAAATCAAACATGTGTGAAATCTAATCATCATTTTACCTTCATTGTTCTTCATTGTTGCCTTTATTTTTGCTTTAGTAAGACTCGGTAGAAGATTCTTCAGGAATTTCTCATATATGTCCTTCACCATTTGGGTGGCTAAATCCCATATTGGTTGCAATCTCTCCAATAGCTCTTTGGAGATTTGAGGGGCAAGCTGGTTTGGGGAGTATTTATATTTTCTCATCTTATTGAGTACCACTTCGTCAATTTGCATTTTCTCCGCATTAGTCCTTGTTTCAAATTTCAATGCTTTGAAATTTGTGATGCAAGCTCCTTCTTCCAATTTTTTTAGCCTTTCCTCAAATGTGAGTGGGGCTTGACAAGTATAGTTTCCTTCTTGCCTTATCTGGTTCTTCTAGAGAATACTGTAGTTGGCTGCTTCTTAGGTTTGGTGATAATCACCTTCACTTTCTTCTTTAGCGGTTCCTCTTCTTTTTCAGATTCAAGTTCTTCACCTTCTTCTTTTTCTTCTTCTTCTTCTTCTTCTTCTTCTTCTTCTTCTTCATCCTCACCTTTTCCTTTAGTAAGCATAAGAGGGTCGCTTGTAGTTTTCAATTTTTCTATCTTTCTCTTGCCTTTGCTTATAGCCTAGAATAGCTTGATTTCAAGCTCAATTCTAGTCTTGGCTTCATCATCTTTGTAATCTTCAACCATTTTTGGTGGAATTTAGAACCTATTATTCATTCTTTCCTTGAAATCTTCAAAATAATTATCCATGACCTTCTCAAAGTTTTCACCCATGTCAGCAATAAAATCATTAATCCGATATAAAATTGGAATGTCTTTTCTCCACACAACTAAGCCCTTTGATGGAAAGAATTTTTGAACATAGAAAAATAAACAAGTTAAGAGGGAACCAAATTTGTAGGGATTATTATTTGAAGTCCTTATGTTGTCCATGTTCTTGTTCAATTATTTCAACAATAATTCTGACACCTGTCAAATTCAAGATTTTTCTTCACAATTTTGAATGTCAAATCAATAGCCTCACAGGGCACACCATTCAAAAAATTGGAGCTATAATTTTTGTGGGCAATAACGTGAATTCAAAACCTTAATTCAACATCAGATATAGTGGCGATCTTCAAACCTCTACTGTCCCATTCAGCTAGGGTTATCTTCTATAACTCCTCTCGACCTAGGGTTTTGGTAGTTTTCGCTTTACTTTGCATGGGAAGATCGGTAATCTTATGAATCAACTTCTTGGTGATTAACACTAGCTGCTCTAACCATAGTTGCCTATTGTGAACATGACTAAGTATGTACCTAATCCACTTAATTTGGAAACTTCTTGGCATATGCGAGATGTGGGTTAACCCTTTGGTCTCTAGATGCTTATGCTCGACTTTCAAAGAGCCATCGACACTCATTTCTCCTAGGGCATTGTCCATCTCTAGGTTTCCAATCTCTTGAATAGAAAATTTGAAATGTGTATGATTTTTGTTTATGAGAAGTACCTTTGGTGGAGTTTGCGATTGAGCTCCATTGGGGTCGAGTGATTTTGTAATTGCTAGAACTAACTTGAAATTTGGTGCCTTCCACTCCACACCTCTGACTACCATTTTTTAACTTCATTTTTCCTTGGTGCTAGTACTACTCTCAGATGCCATTACTGCTTGGTAGGTGTAAGAAAATTTTGAACAAATTCTTTGCTTGAAAATCGCTTGAAATCGCTTGGAATTTGCTTTGGAATTGATGGAAATTTCTTAGCTCTGTAATTGCGGTGAAGAATGAAATCAAATTCTACCCTTTTGACAAAATTTTTGTCATAAATGCTTCGTACTAAGGTAGCTAAGATGACATAGTTCTTGATAGGCTGTCATTCACTTGCTTGGTAGAAGCTTACAACTTGGTGATCAAACAAAACTTTTGTTACTCCCGACCTAGCTCGGTTGAGTCTATAACTAACCTTGCTCAGCATGACATGATTTCTTGTGACCCTTTGTATCTGAAATACTAATTGGATCATTACTTTCTTTGTTTTTGGAACTACTTGATATATCACTTGAAGATGTAGTTCCATATCCTCCTTTATGAATCTAATTGGAAATGGTGGAGTCACCCACTTCTTGAGTGATATTGCCATCATTTGATCTGTTCTGCTCAATAGATTTAGGAATCCACTATTGCCTCATCTGCTTCCAAGTGTTATCAACTTTATCTTTCTTTTCATCTTCAATTCTTCCTATATTCATGCAATTTTTAGGTATATGACTGAGTTTTATGCATGTATAACACCTTATAGTAGTATTCTTCTTCCTTAGGTGATGTCTGGCACAATTTATACCAATATGTCCATATTCTCCACAATAATGACATCTAAAATAGGTATCGTAATCCCATACAAAGATTGCTTTAACAAGTTATTCAGTGGGATTGAAAGATTTGGATCTGCATTGGAATGCCTTGTGACCATGCTTCTTGCATTTGTGACAATTGCGTTCAAATTTTGGCTTCTCCTTGCATTCATTAGCTTTGTGACCACATTGACTACAATTGTAGCATTTACCATTGAATTTAGCTTTTCCATTACTCCAACATTTGTTTGATGTGTGACCTAACTTACCACAGTGATTGCAAGTAGGTCTTTGATTCCTTTGGGAACCTTGTTTGGAGGTTTCACCTTCTTCCTTATAACCAAGTCTAGCTTTACCTTTTTGTCTATGAAGATTCTGCTCACTTTGTTGATTTAATTGAGTCATGTCTGCTTGAGATTTCATCATTCTCTCATTAATTTATTTTTCAGCATTTAGGTCATTTTCCAAACTTTCACTAATTTTTCTTTTAGTTCTTAAGTCACTTTGTAAGCTTTCATTGATTTGTCTTTCAGTGATTAAATCATTCCTTAGGCTTCCATTTTTAGATCTCAAATTCATAATTTCTTCATTTGCATTAGATAGTTGATCCATAAGATCTTCATGTTGACTAGATTGATTATTTCTTGTCTGTAAGTCTTCAGTTGCCTTGTTTCTTTGTTCCAAAACTTCACATAGCCTGATTGATTGGATTTCTTGTTCCCTTTTAAGCTTTCTTACTTCTTCCTGTAGATTGCCATTCTTTGCTAGGAGTTCCTTGATTGCCTCATTAGCTTCATCTGAATTGCTTGATGGTAAAAGGTCTTCAATCTTTTCTTCAACATATTGATGGTCATTCATTTGTCTTGCAAGATCCTTTCTTCTCTTTAGGGATTGAGAAAGATGCTTCTTTCCTTCTTTAAGTTGAGCCATGGCCATTTCCAAATCTAGCTTTTCATTTTCAATCACTTTGTCAAGCTTGAATATCTCCATTGTCCTTGATCTTTGCTCAAGCTATCAAACTTTTATCCTGAGAACCACAAAAGATCTGATACCAATTGTTGAAAATATTCAAGATATGACAAGTCACTAAGAGGGGAGGGGTGAATTAGTAACCTCAAAATTTTTAAATAATTCAACACTTTAACCATATATATTATTCACCATTCATTCATTTAATCTACTGCATATATGAGAAATCAAACATCCATAACACATGTACACAGTGATTTGGTAACCTAGAAACCTTCCAAATAGAAAGTAAAATTGGGGTGGGGATGATACCCACAAAACTTCATTACTATACTATGAAGTTAGCCTGTTAAGGCTTACATTGACCACTTTTGGTGATCTGCCCTATTAGGGGCACAAGGACAACTAGGTCCACCTTATTAGAGGATTTACAAACATACACTAAAGTATGCACTCTATTAGGAGATTTATACACAGACTGTTAAGTCTACTCTATTAAAGGATTTACAAAATAGATTCACCTATTAGGATGAAATAGTGGATCTACTTACAATCTCGATTGCTGATTAGATCCTTGAAGTATAGATCACCTCTTGTGACTGATGAATCTTTACTGCTCCTTGTAGACCTTGCTGAATACTCTGCTCTTTTGCTGATTCACTTTCCTTCTTCTTAAAGAATTACATGTCTATCTTGATACTCTCATACACATATTTTAAATGATATAATATATTACATATATACCATTCCAATAATTACAATTGCAAGGTTGGCCAAAACACAACTGAACAAAATATTACTAAGTTGGCCAAACAATAGAAAACTCGAGTTCTTCAAGCTGACTTGGTAATCTTCTAATACTTGGCATCTACTGCATTACTCAGCATCATCATGCACTTTGTAGAAGTGAAGGCTTGTTCCATACTAATCACACAATGTAGCTTGGAACTCGGTAACCATTGGAGACTTGGTAGATATAGTATCACTTGGTAAGAACTAAATTCTTCATTTACCTTGCTTTCACTTGGTAAGCACCACACTTTCATTACTTGATAAACACTAGACTTCCATCACTCGATAAAGCTATGAATCTCGATGAACACTATATGCTCAATAGATACTGGTGCCCTGCACACCCACTCGGTAGCTTCATGAATGCTCGATATGAACTGCTTGACTGCACACTCACTTGGTAGTTCCAGGAATGCTCGGTATGAACTACTTAAGTGATGAGCCTACAAGGTAACCATTGAATGCTCATTATATGCTCTAGACAGAGTGATGAACTTAGTAATCATTCAAATCGAGTAAGTGTTGTCACTAGTGACAAATACAATATAATCCCAACACCTATTATCCTACCTTGATTGTAGATTCCATTTTAGGATTCTCATACATTATCTTTTGAGTATCAGCTAGGACTTCAAGCTTCACCTTACATTTAGGGGTTTCATCCTCCTTGTCTACTATGTTTTTTTCTTCCATATTAGAGCCACGTTGGTCTATTCATCAACATAGAAGTGCTACCATTGTGGGGGGACTAAGGAATCTCGATCCTTTATCATGTGGGGTTTCATTATACTTATGGTTTTGAGAGATTCTCTTCAAGACATATTATTTGTATGTTTTCTTTCTATCTCTTTTTGGAGTAGGGTTTTTCCCATGTGGTTTTCCCCATTTCTCTATTTCAAAGAGATTTGGTTGTGATTGGGTACCTCATCAAGACTTGTTGTTGGGACCCAAGTTTTCTTTCAACATTATAGTTTCCTTTCTTTTTCATGCATTTTTTCTCATCTCCTTCTATAAGGATTGATCAATTGTAAATTTATTTCATTCCTTTCAATCTGATAATATAATGTTCCATATTTTCAAAGCAAAAACCCTACCTCTTCTTTTTCTTTTCTTCTTTGTAATAGGTTCTTTCATACATGTGTTCTTCGAGTTTCATGGATTTTTATTTCTCAAATCCTTCATATAACTTCTAGGTCTCATTAAAGAATTCTTGATTAATTTATTTCAAAATCTTGTTGCTAAAATTTTAGGAATAAATCAACAAGGAATTCTGACTTATAATCTCTTTCACCTAAAGTTTGTTATATCCTTTAATCTCCTCTTTTCCCTTAAGTTGTCTTTGCTCTGCAATTGCATTGTTCTTGTTCCTTCAACAACTATTGTGTTTTCTTCTCACACATATAATATCTCTTTTTTCATCTTATTTTTCACTTTATATAATTCCTTTTCCTAAGAATAATTAGGGTTCCACAATGTTTCCTCTTGAATATTCCATAAACCATCATTACTTTTAGATTCATTCTTTAAATATTTTTTTCTCTTCCCCTATAAAGTTTTATTTCATTTATTAAATCTTCTTGGAATTCAACATTCAAATCATTTCATCATTTTACTATAAATCATTTTCTATTTTTCCTTAACTCATGTCCTTCACTTATTCTTTAGTCCTTATTTTTAATCAATCTTTTATTGCCATGAAATCCTTCATTCACCTATTTTCTCATTTTGTTGTTTACCAACAATGCTCGTCATTCCTATGTTATTCACTATATTTGACTTATTGATAGTGTTCTAGTCTTCTAATAAATCTTCTTCCTTCTAATAGTGTCTTGTATTTTACATTAGTAATCCATAGAGGATTATATCAAGTAACAATCTACCCCTTTGAAACTGATGAAAAAATAAATTATTTAGAATTTTTTTGTCTCCTCACAAAATCCTATTATATTGCTCCCCCTATATTTCTACTTTTCTTCTTGCTATTATTCATCTTTATTTTGGTATCTTCTTCTTGTTTCTTCTTCTCCTTTTGAATTAGGTTTAAAACATTATTACTATCATCACCTTTTTTATAAAAAAATTACGTACTTTACTGCTCCCCCTTTTGGGATCAATGTTAAAAATGTATCAAATACTATGAATGTTGTAGGGTAGTGAACCTATTTAGAGATTGTCAAGAATATTTTTTTACTTATTATTTTTGTTCATGTAAAATTTTCTCCATGATACCTCTCTCTGTTGATTTAAAGAAATGATAGTGCTTCTGACCTGTAGTACCTATCCAATGCCATGCCTAGTAGTCTATTGTCTTAACGTATTTAGTAGTTTTGTAGCTTTTCCTAATTCTTTTTATACCATATCCATAATTGGTTTCATCATATATTGTATCTCAATCTTTCCGTCAATTTCATCTGTACTACATATCTTCTTATATATCTTAGTATCTTCAATCAAAATTTCCTCCATTTCCTATATGATCTCTAATAAGGACTATAATAATTTCTTCAATATTTTCCACTTTCTTTCTATCTTTTGCATTTTGAAAATTCCTTTCAAATTTCTCTTTGAATTTTCTCTTTTCTTGGTTATCTATTATCTCTATCATACTATGTAAAGTTCTAGCTAGTTCAACTTCTTCTATTCAGCTATTTGATCCTTGCATGTCTCTCTATCCACTATTTTATTGTGATTTTGTATAGGACTTTACCATAATGGTTGCATGTGCTTCATCTTTGGTTCTTATTGATGTACCTATTTCTTTTTATTTTATGTCTATGATTTCGTATCCATGTTTTTCCTCGATCTTTTTATCTTTCGTCTCATTTGTATGATCTTGAATTTAAAAAGATCTACTTTCATTCTTTACATCTTTAGGTTCAGTCATATCTCATCTTATAAGTGTGTTCTCACTTTCTATTTTTCATTATCCCTCTCCCATGTTAGATAAACACATTTTTCATCTCTAATATTTTGTCAATGACATTTCTCATCTCATAGATCTCTCCAATTTGTAGGGATTCTTTAGATTTAGATTCTTGTGGTATACCAGCATCAAAAAATATTATCCAAAATAATTCTTCTTGATTTAATCCTAACAATATTTTTTCATTCTATAGTTTGTAGAGAATCTATTTTCACACTTATTCTTGACTTTGCAATGATCAATGTTCTCTCTCCTTCTCTTCTTCACTAGCTTCATCTCATCTTAATTTGATTTTTCCAGTTAATTCGCTAGTAATATTTTTCCTTAGTTCATTTTGAAATCTTCTAAATTTGTAAAAATGAGATAGTATTGCATCTTCTATAATATTTTTGTCTTTATGTAACAATAATCTATACTTTATTTCATGTATAATACTGATAGTTCTATATTCCTTTATTGCTTCAGCTATATTGTTGGATAACATAGGAACTTTAATTATTATTTTCTCGTTTAAAGGTTCATTGCCTTTCCTTCCTATTCCTATACTTGATGATACATTTGTCTAGCTTCTCATTCTTCTTCTAGGTTGAGTTGTAGTGGCTCTTTCCATTTTAGATCTTGTCTTTCTTTTAGTTGTTTCTTCTTCAACTTTCTTATTGATATCCTATTTCTTAGCTACTTTCTTCTTTATCTTAGTATATACTTCTTGCCTTGCTATAGCTTTTTGGCTCTTCCTTCACCATTCTAATGTAGTAGAATCCAAAGGTATAATAGAGATCATGTATCATCCAAAATATGGTTAGAGATAGTTTGTGTTTGATGTGTTAGTATTTATGGATTGTTATATCCCCATTTTGAGATATAATTTTAAGAATAATTAGATAATACAATGTTATTAAATAAATAATGATGAAAACATTATATTGAAACTAACACTAGAATATAAAAATAGGAAATAATCATTGTTTAATCTATATTGTCAATTAAATAATTTAATACTTTGGAACTCTACTCAAGTGCAAGAGAATCTTTTAGACCTAAAAGACAATTGGCATCTTTTGAAAATGAACAAATTTGAGCTCTCCTTCATTTTGATAAATGTTTATGGTCTTACATCAACTCAAGATAAATAGAAATTGTTAATAGATTTGACTCAGATTATTAAGATATATATAGTGACTAGTATCTAACTTTGGTTGTTGCTTTCAATGTCATCCTCAAGGTAACAGAAAAGAATGGGGGTATTTTTCCTCCATTGAAAACTATTCAATATTTTTTGGGATTTGTAGAGGACAATAACTCGTTGGATGTTGAACCTAATAATGGTACCTTCACATGGACTAATAAAAGAGAAAATTTTGCTCAGATTGCAGTTAAATTGGATAGGTTTTTTATTTTAGAGGAATAGAAGTTAACTAACAACACCTTCCAATTACATATTCTACCATTACTAGGTAGACCACTTCCCTATATCATTACTCATAGGCCCCCACTTTGGCACAACAAGATTTCAAGCATTGACCATGTTTTAAATGTGAATGGATGTAGCTTTGTCCTCCATAGTTTCTTCACCTTATTAAGAAAAGGTGGATAAGTGCCCCATAGGGTGAAGGATAAAAAATGCACCAATTTTTTGCCAAACCAAAGTATACCAAGAAATATATTAAAAAATTGATAGAAGTGGTATTAAAAATCATCTTCAATGATAAAAGGAAATTCAAACAACAGTTGGCTGAAGCTTTCGACATAATCATTAAACAAGGTATGGATGATGACACTTATCATAACCAAAAAGCTTTACAAATATAATGGGAGGAATTATGCAATAGAGAAGAGGAATTTTGGTGACAAAAATATACAGAGCTATGGTTAAGAGATGGGGACAAAAATACCTCTTATTTTCATGCATCGAAAAAACAAAAAAGGATAGCAAGTTGTGTTCTTTCCATTAACAATGTTGATACTGGTATACAAATTTCTAATAATATTAGCATCCACTACTTGCACCACCTACTATTGCTGCATTTGGTGGACCCTTACAACATGATCTTTTGAATAATATTCCATCCATTATGTCAAATGCTGATAATATTATTATTATGGCTCCTTTCACCATACAAGAGATTAGAATAAAAAAAATTCTCTTTCCCCACATAAAGCCCTTGGTCTTGATGGTTATACAACTCTATTTTTCAAGCTTGCTAGAATTTCATAAGGTGGGAACTTCTAGATGTCATTGAAGAGTCAATAAAAAGTAAAGCTATGTTCAAATATTTTAACACTACCAATATAGACATCGTCCCAAAGATCAAAAGTCCCAAAATTTTTGTAGATTTTTAACCAATGTCATTATGTAACACAATATAGAAGATCATTACAAAGGTAATTTACTTGAGAATGCAATATCTCATTCAAAAATTAGTTTCTCAAGAACAAGTTAGATTTGTTCTATAAAGGGAGACAATGGAGGGAGCACTTGCAACTCATGAGGTACTCCATTCAATTAACAATAATAAATCTTCAATCTTCATGGTCAAAGTTGACATGATGAAAGCACATGACAGAGTTAGATGGGACTTTCTCTTCAAAGTGTTGTAGAAATTTGGATTTCCAAAGGGTTGGTGTAAATAGATTAAAGCCTGCATAATGAGTGCTTGATTTTTAGTTTTAATAATTGGAGTCCTAGTAGGTTTCTTTTCATCGACATAAGGGGTGTGGCAAGGGGATCCTTTATCTCTAGTTCACTTCATTCTCATGGCAGAAGGCTTTAGTAGAACTATTCACAAACAACATACACTCGGCACTTGGAAAGGTACTAAAATTGGGGGTCTAGAAACTTCGATAACACACTCTTTCTTTGTAGATGACACTTTAATTTATGGGGAGTCTAATCTTCATGAAGTTGGGTAGATTAAGCAAATGATCTATATACTTTAGCTTCAAGACAAAAAGTTAATGCATGTAAATCAGAAATCTATTTGTTCAATACCAATAAGTCCATTTCAAATAGAATCATCAATTTTTTGGCCTTCTCAATTGAAACCCTATCATCTATATATCTTGGTATGCATCTTTTCATAGGGGCTACCAAAATTAGTTACTAGCACCCCATGATTGAAAGAATTAAATCTAGAGTTGAGGCTTGGAAAGCTCGATGACTTTCTCCAACAGGAAAAATTCTCCTTACAATACTAGTATTGTTAGCTATTCCAAATTATTATTTAGCAGTACTCAAAACACCTACAATAGTGATTTAGACAATTTAGAAGTTGCAAAGGGATCTCTTATGGACTGGGAACGTGAATTGCATGAAGAAAATCCTGCTTATTTCTTTGAAAGAAATGACACAAGTAAAGTCATTAGGTGGTGCAGGGGTTCATGACATGGTAAATCTTAACAAAGCTTTTGTGGGAAGATAGCATGGAACATGTATTCTAAGAAACATACTAAATGGTGCCAGATTATGCAACAAAAATATCTTGTCAAGAGTGCTATCTATTTTGGACATAGTCAAACATTCAACCATTTGGGATTTTATGTTAAAATATTTTAATAGATATCATTCTTCAAGGGTTGAGTTTTCTTTAGTACAATTTTTTTTCTTTCTAAAAATTAATATATTTGAATATTTTTCCATAGATATTTGTAAAGATAAACTTGCTAATAATAAAAAATAACACTTGAGATTAAAATTAGACCATTATTACTCTTAATGTGGTACAATTTTCATAGTTTTTAATGAGTTGGATTGTCAAAGCTTATGTTTATTTATCTTTTTGGTTGTGGGTATGCTTGTTCTTCAAGCATTGTGTGTTTTCTCTATTCATCATAGTGGTAGCATGAGTGGAGACCCTTATCAAATTGAGCTTGATGAGTTTGGAGAATATAAAAATGACAAGGAGCTTTAGGAAATCCTTGAGAAGGGTGGTTTGACAAATTACATTATTGCCATGAAGGGATTCAACCCTAAACTTTTGCAGAACACTGTGGAGTCTTGGGATGACCACAGTGGGATGTTTTATTTCCATTGTCACCCTAGAGTCCATATCTTCCATTACTATTTTGAGTATGGAAGGTGTCAAAATTATGAGAAACACCAGAATATCATTCAAGGATGCTTTTGAGAGATTTAGGGAATAGAGGGAAAAAATTTCCAAAGATGTATCATGGGTTTAATAGAGAAGCAATGGAGAGGGTGTGGGAGGCCCTGGTGAAGGTTCTCATACAATTTGGTACATGTAAGGGCACGTATAATAGGTTTTCTCCTCCCTTTCATTGTCAATTAAAAAATATAAATTTAAAGGGACCTTGCCTGAATATAAAGGGATTTTATTTAGGCTTTATGACTTTCATTGGAACATGACCCTTTAGGCATCCCCTCACCTTTTCCTTGAGCTAAATAAATAGATTGAAAAGCCATTTCCTCTTTAGTGAGACATTCTAGGATTAGAACCCTACCTCCTCAAAAAGCTAAGAATAAAAAAGAAGAGGACCTTGATTCCAAAGATGAAACTATGGAAGTTGAGGACTCGGAGAAAGGTTCGTCAACCATGGAAATTGATTGGACCTCAGAGACTTCATCCCAATTTTTTGCCCCTATTTCCCTGAATTCTACTATCTACCCACCCTCTCCCATGGTTAATTTAAGCTACCTTGATGACCTTAGGGTGTCCTAGTACAATTCCAAATAAAGAGGATGACAATATTGATTTGGATATTCTAACTACGAAGATTGTTTTACGTTACAACATGTTGAAAGTGATGGCTAGGTGGCTCCTATTTCAAATGGACATTTCTTGAAGAAAGATTAATAGATTGGAGACAATTGTAGAAATAGAGAAAAAATATGAGGATTGGATAGATGGTTGCAAGGATGAGGTCTCGTGTGAATTGCGATGGGAGCTAGGAGACAAGCATGGTTGAAAAAAATTGGAGGAATAGGTGAAGGATATAAAAAATGAGGTACCCCCTAAGGAAGAGTATAACAAGGTCTTGAAAGCCTTGGTGTTAATTAAAAAGGAGCAAGCTTGGATATGATAAATTCAACAATCTGGCTAGTTAGAGCATCTAAGCCCATAATAGGATGGAAGGGGAAATAGGGAGTTTGAAGGCTCTCCTAGAGGAGAAAGCGGCTAAGAGGAAAAAAAAGGAGGAGACTGATAGAGAATTTTTTAAATTTAATTTAATTTATTAAATTATCTTTTCTCCCTTCTTTATATATCACTTTAAGCACCTTTTGCATTCTCATTTAATTATTAATTACTAATTATTAAATAACATTTACCTTTTAGGATACCCTTGTAGAGTTTCAATCTCCTTCTATAAGGATAGATTGTTTGTAATTATCTTGCATCTTTTTCATTTTTAAGAATACAATTTGTATATTTTCAAAGAAAACCCTTGCCTCTTCTTGTCTTTTTCTTCTCTATGATAGGTTTTTATATGCAAGAATTATTTAGGCTTTGTGGATTTGTATTGCATTTTGCTCAAATCCTTCATGGTATTAGAGCTAGATCTGTTGTAGCTTGTTTAGTATTTAGAGAAAAAAGAGAACAAGGGTTGAATATAACAAATCTAACATTTTTTGGAAATTTTATTTTTATTTTTTGAGGTGTGACAATGACAATTCAAAAAAAAAAATTATAAAGGTGATTGTCAAATAGTGATATCTCCCTCATACGGTATCCTTTTTTAGAGCAATTTTTTCATTTTGGGGTAGAATTTCATGATCTACACATTGGTGTAGGTTGCTTGTGATCTCTATTTTTAAATTTTTTTGAAAATTGCAAATCTTAAAATTTTTCAACTTCAAAGGCTTCATTTGAGCTCATAAGGACACATATTTTGGTGCTATTTTTTTTTTTAAAGTGCATGATTTATCGTCTACTTTCTAGATCTAGTATCAGCTTGGAATAATATTGAGTGGAAATAGTACTTTTAGGAATTGGTCATTTTTTGGCCTATAGTAATAGGTATTTGTGATTCATATCTGAAGTTTGTTTTTCTCTTCTCTCATTTACGCATTTCTTCTAGTAGTTGGGTTCAATTTTTTGCATTGTGAGGGAATGTTTTGTCATGTTGTTTCTATTATTTACTTATGTAAACCAAAAATATAGTCAAAAAATAATTCAGACACCTTCTAAAATAATGGTTGAGACCTCTTCTTATCTAGAACCACTGAACCCTCATAACTATCACACATGGAAGACCTTAATGACACAATTTCTCTGGTCAAAAGGGTTGTGGTCTTATTTAGATGGAATGAAACTAGCTTTATAGAGACCTTTTAACGTCATGCAAAACAAAAATAAGATGGATGAGGCAATAGGATTGATTTATTTATAGGTCTCCGACAGTCTACAGTTTCATCTTCATGGGTGCAATACCCCTCTAGCTATGTGGACCAAGCTTAAAGGCTTGTTTGGTATAGTGAATGAGTTTAGGGCACTTTAGATTAAGGTGGAGCTTAGCTCTCTTATATTAGATTCATTTCCCTCCATTGAGGACTTCTTGATGAAATT
The DNA here is from genome assembly GCA_028749045.1 of Cupressus sempervirens. Lineage (NCBI taxonomy): Eukaryota > Viridiplantae > Streptophyta > Pinopsida > Cupressales > Cupressaceae > Cupressus > Cupressus sempervirens. The sequence continues at coordinate 280,421,027 of CM053785.1, forward strand.
CAAACAACTGAGAACTTTATTGCAAGGTTGTGAAAAAAAACAAGACTAAGACTAAGTGTATCTACCTAATTCTTTCTAAGCTTTGTGAAAAATTTCAAATTTTTTCTTCTACCTTCTATTCCACCAAAGATGCTTTGGGTAATAGATTTAACATGTCATCCTTTGAGATGTTTTGTGATTGGTTGACTCAAGAGAAAGCTAAGCTCTCTCAGTTGGATTCTTTCACAGGCTCACAGACTCATGCATTGATATCTTTGCCATATTCAAAGATGAAGGAGAAGACTTAGAAATCTCATTTTGCAGAGTCTTAAATTGATTCTAGCACTCACAATTCATTAGGGCCACCTTCTTCTAAAGGGGGTAAATCAAAACCAAAAACACCAAAGTGTGCTTATTGCAATAAGCCTAATCATGATGAGTCACATTTCTATGAGATAAAGTTAGATGGCTATGCTAAACAGGTTTCAGATTTGATAGCTCTCTTTCAAAAGAGAAACATTAATATTCCATCTACTTCTCATAGACCTTATTTATCATCATCATTTCAGTTAGATGGTAAAGATATAGGAAAGGGTCATGCACTATGTGCAATTACTATTCCTCATTCTTCTAGATGGTTATTGGAGTTAGGTGCTTCACAGTATATGGAATCTTCTCAGGATTTGTTCTCTTCTTTTGAGGCTTCTCTTACTCCACACATTTTGATGGGGAATAACATTTTTATGACTGTATGAGGGAAAGGTTCAATTGAAATTAATGATGGTACATTTCATGATGTACTTTGTGTTCCATCTTTGTCCTTTAACCTTCTCTCTATTTATTAGATTACACATAGTGGGACAGGGAAGACAATTCAGTTTGCACAAGATTCTGTGCACATTAGAGATAGTGAGACATGCAATATTATTGCTACAAGAACTATTGATCATGCCACCTATCTATATTCCTTCTCACATTTTGGTCCACCATCTCCACTATTTGAGACTCACTCATTTTTTTTCATGAGAGTCTGCTAAGGTGAGGTCAGGTTGCTTGAACTTATGTGTTGTTCCTAAGACCAATATTGTGACTTCTACACCTCCACCTTCTATTCAGATTCCATCTCTTGCATAGTATTACTCTTCAACATTGCCTACTATTGCAGCTCTAGTCATCGAGCCACCTATTGTAGTTGTTGAGGATATATCACAAGACATACATCTCCTCTCAAATGACAGATTTAGCACACTTGTTATTCCACCTTTATTGGAGATTCCATTTTAGGATTCTCATGCTTTCTCCTTTGAGCATCAGCTAGGACTTCTAGCTACACCTTACATACATGGGTTTTATCATCCTTGCTTACTGCCTTTGTTTCCTTCAGATTGGAGCCATATTGGTATGTTCATTGACATAGGAGTTCTACCATTCTAGGAGGGCTATGTGTTAGGATTAACCTCAGACAGAAATAACAGTTAAATGCAAATATAACCAATACCAAAAAATAATAGATTGCATAAAAGGAACACAAGACACCAAAACTTAATGTGGTTCACCAAATCCCTAGGCTACGTCCATCAACAACAAGTCCAATATTATTATTATCCAGTGATTACAACTTGATTATAATCCATAATCCCTTATAGCTCAATACTGCCACAAGAAGCTACAATATTACTATCACATTATGAAATCCCTAACCCTATACAAACTTTTGTCACTTACAAATTAGGGCTAGAATAATAGAAGAATAGTAGTAGATGCCTTTTACAATATAAGGGCATTTTTTGCTTTGAGGTCGCTTTCCCTTGACCTCGTCTTGGGGGCACTACTCCCAAACCCTCGTAGAAATAACATTGGGAGAAAACCACATCATATAAACCTTTGAGTTTGAATAGGCTCCACATCACAACAATCTCCCACTTGGAGACTAATTAGACTCCACAACAATAACACTAGGGAGTCTCAAGCTTCTATCATGGAAGCTTTCATTGTACTTATAGTCTTGAGAGATTCTCTTGAGATGTCTCATTTGTGCATTCTTTTTTATCTTTTTTTGGAGTAGAGTTTTTCCCACTGGATTTTCTCTATTTCTATGTTTCATAGATATTTGATTTAGATTAGGTACCTCATCAAGCCTTGTTGTCGGGACCCAAGTTTGCTTTTAACATTGTAGTTTCCTTTCATTGTTTGTAGCTACATTGTTGCTCATCTTAAGGGCAGGGTTAGAGAAAAAGGTTAATTTAATTTAATTTATTAAAGTACCTTTTCTCCCTTCTTAAGATTTCACTTTATGCACCTTTTGCATTCTCATTCAATAATTAATTACTAATTATTAAATAGCATTTACCTTTTAGATTACCCTTTTAGGGTTTTGATCTCCTTCTATAAGGATAGATCATTTGTAATTATCTTGCTTCCTTTTCATTTTTGAGAACACAATTTGCATATTTTCAGATCAAACCCTCACCTCTTCTTGTCTTTTTTTTTTCTCTGTGATAGGTTTTTACATGCTGGAATTATTTAGGGTTTGTGGATTTGTATTGCATTTTGCTCAAATCCTTGAAATATTCTAAGAAAATAGGAAGTCCAATATGAGAGTCTCAGGGGTTTAGTGAGTTCAAGTTTGGTCACATTAAGTTCTCTTCGTTAGACTATTTGAGATTCATGTTGCTAGTTTTGCTGCTTTGTAGTTGTTGGTTCGTGGCTGCGGTGCCTGTTCCTGGTTCAGTCATTTTTGGACCTTCTTATCATTAAGTTTTTTTCTCTTTTATGCTTTAGGTGGGAGCAGCTTAGTCAGCAAAACTTCTTCGTTGGCTAGAGTTTAGTTTTGTAGGATCACTTCTTGTGACTTTTGTGGTCCTTAGACCTGTCTTGTTTTAACTAATGAGAGCACTTAAGATTGAACAATATTTCTTTCACCCTTAAAACAATACATATCATAAAACAATTCAATATATGATTATGATAATAACAATAATACTACAAACTTCAAGAATATATAAATAAAAATATACTTATAACTACATTTCCAAACTACTGTATGGAGTCTCTATAAAAAAATGATTCTTTCTATTGCCAGCAGATAAAGATGGATACCAAATAAATTACGACGAAACGATAAGATAAAAGCGATGGATGACCCAAAAAAATTAAAAAACTATAAATAAATAAATTTTAACAACCATAATGCGAGCATAATATTATCCTAATAAACGTTCGAAATGAATGGAAAACAAAATTTCACCAACCAACCCCACTCGGCAAAATCATACCAAATATCTTGTCGAACAAGGTAGTAAGTCTGCAATATTACTTGAGGAAGAAACCAAAAAAATGCGCTGTTAACAGGTCTCAGCTACAACTCCCTAAAGTCAACTATATTAGTTGGAAGTTAGTAGGATTATAGTTTTCAAATTATATAATACATTTGCCAGTATAAGCATATTATTTACCATACTTATTTTACCGATGAATGACATCAAAATGTCACTTGCATAATCCATAAATTAATGATACCGTTGAGCAGTATAATCAATTTTTGACCGTACGTGATGTAAGGGTATGGATAATCAATTTTCTTTAATGAGTAAGATTATGAATGCAAATCTTAAGAATTAATGGTTATCCGTTCTGTCAAAATTTCTAATAGACTTAATTCCTAATAAATTCTTAACATATCATTCAACATCAAGAAAAAGACCAAAAAACTACTTAAATAACTATAATTAAACTGAAATCTTACCTAATCAAAAAATGCATTCATAATGTGTAAATCTCATAATGTGCTCTTAGTTACCTACTCATTTCTTTTGGAACTATAATCTAATTTATACGGATCAATTTGTTGATGTTCAACTTTTATTAGGTTTACATATGCATACTCTCACAGAAGAGTGTTATTATTTGTGTGTGAGATATAAACGTATGATGAGCTATGGCTGCTGAGAAAGTTAATGAAGAGCTAATTGACTGGAATGAAGATAAAGAGGAGGTTTTACAGATTATACGGAGAAATTTTAATGCTGAGAGAAACCAAATCACTCTGAATTTGTTGGGTACAAATGGCAGAAATTCACCAACTTCTTCATCTTCATCTAGATCTGAGACAATAGATTCTGATTTCCTGGGACTGGCTCAAAGCCATTGCGTCCACTCTGGATTAGACAACTGCTTGGACTTTGTGGTAAATTGCTAAAATCTTTCTCATACTCAGCTGATATAATTATATTCATATTCATCATTATTAATTTTCACATGTATTCTTATACTTATGATGGTTATATGATTAAATTGTATTGTATTGAAGCCCAAAGAAATGCATTACCTGAAATCAGATGGAGAAGCTGAAGTCTTATCAAGGAAGAAGAACTTAAAATTCAGCTCTACCAAAAAGGATGAAGTAAGTGTAGACCTTAAACTGAAATTATCTAACCAAAAACTCTTCAAAGGAAGCAGAAAAAAGAATAATATTGCAGAGGGAGTTCAGTCTGCCTTGAGGCTTGTTGGGTGTTACACATGCTTAATGTATTTCATGGTACCCACCAAAGATTTCAACTGTCCCAAGTGCAAAGGTTCTTTCCTCATTGATTTTTCATCTTCCTGTAAATAATTCATGGCAGACGACTATTTTCATTTTTTTCTTTCTTTCAGTATATTTATTGTATATATTATGAGGATTTGGTACTCTGTGCCAAAGTTCAATATATTGTGAATTATTTGGTATAATTTTTGTTTTCGTAACCAGTAAGCAATTGAATAATAAGCTTTGATTGTTGAAGTCAAGAATGTTTGGACAATATAGTTAAATTATTCAACTCAAGAGATAAGTTTGGTGGGCGGTAGGTTCAAATGGTAGCCATTTTGGAAGTATAGGTTGCCAACATAATTAAGATCTTATATGTCCCATGACTAATGTTTTTCTTTCCAATAAATATTTGATTTATACCTATTCTATAATGATTTCATGAAGGGTGTAATAGTGCCACTACTGTTTCAATCTGACGTAGCATTGTGTCATAACGATGTCAATAGTGGGGAGAACATTTAAAGAAAGCATATCCGATGCTTGCTTGAAATAGCTTTCCAAATTGTAGATATAATAGTTTTGGGGGTATGTGTAAATTCTGCTCAATTTTATTTATACAAAGTTTTATATTCTCTCTATTTAAAAGTCAAATTTTACAAATATATTTTAATAGAATTAAGTAGTAAGAATTTAGAATAAGTTATGTGTTTATTAATGATTAATAAATACAAAATAAGAGGATCCTTGAAGAGTTGTGAATTTTTCTTTTAATTTTAAAAGATTTGTTTTTCTAGTTTGTCTTCCCCTAATGCAATAATAAATAATAGTTAATTGAAATATGTTTTGTCCTTAAATGCATTTCTATATTCAAAAGATATTTGTAGCAGTTCTCTTCTCACAAAAAATAGAAATGAATTTATCAAAACTTATATTCATTTCCTTGGAATTTAGTTCATTCATAAATATTGGGTAGAATAGGAAATTGCTACAATGTGTTATATTGGCTTTTACCAAAATTTAGAACACCACCACTTATAGTCTCTCTGTACTGAATCAAAATCCATGTAGCCTTCAAATACATAAATACTTTTCTATTTCCTTAGGATGAATTTCCTTATATGTTGTGTGAATTTTAACCACAATATCTACTACTTGCACTATATCTAGCATAGAAGTAGTTGCATACAAAAGTTACAAATAGTGCAACAATTTTTGTTTATGGGGGCAACAATTTTTGGTTGAAGTAATGATCTATAATGTTAAAAAATGCTTGATATGTTATGCCAAATAAAATTCAAATATCAACTCTTGGTGAGTTATATCTCAGCTAATTTAGACATGGTTTGTTTTTGAAAAATAAAATATAATTTGTATAAATTGAAATACAATTTTTGTTATTTTCCTACAAAGGTAACATGAATACCTTTTTAATGCACATTTTTTAGAAAATAAATTCTCTCATTTTTTAATTTTTCCGTAAGCTTCAAATAGAGACTTGTGAAATGGTCAAATGACCTATATTTAATAAAATTAAAACAAAAAATAATGATAAACACAATATATACTAAAAGTATAGTCATTGGAAAGCTTGTTTTGAGTACAAAAATCTTGTATATTTAGTTTTAGAATATAGTCTATTTAGCCCTTGTGTAGCCCTTTGAAGGGTTAAATTTAAAAGCAATTCCAGGACTTCAATAAAAATGTCATTTTGAAAACTTTGGGCAAAGATGTCTTTGCATGAAGGCCCTTTGGACTGTGTATGTGAAGGTGGCTTTTCCTGAAGCCCCTCAATGAAAATCTAGTATGCCCAAAGGGGCTTCACCCTGGCCAAAATCCAACCACTTTTTTCTTTGCCAAATTTTGGCCAATGGGGATTTTTTTCAAAGCCCCAAGGTATGTGCACACATTATGTACATCCTCAATGATACTTACCAAAGTAGTATTCATAATCTATTTAAGGAACTTAATCTAGGATGAAATTTATAATATATTATGATCTATTTAGACATCATAAAATATCTATCATAATAGAATTTTAAGTTACTAAAAGGTTACGACCTTCTAAAAGATTTTAAGTAATACTGATAATCATTTGGATGTTATCATGTCCTTGTGATGTACACGTGAGGTAGGCCCATCAAAATCGTGTAGTTACACACATAAATTTTTAGACGCCCTCTAAATCTGATATCAATCCTCCTTTTTCATACAAGAAAATAGACATAGAGAAAAGATCAAGGCAAACAACTCTCACAATACATATAGAATTATAGAAATAAGAAGATAAATGTCATACTCTATGATAATAAACACTTACCTCACCTGCATATAATCATAAACTATCTTCATATGCATGATATAAATTTTATTCTTTGGATTAATATAAATTTTAAATTTTCCTTTTCATTTCTCATTCTCTTAGTCTTCAACATATATAATATCATTAGCTTTAACTTAAGACTAAAATGCACGGATGGCATATTGACAATTTTCATGCCTTTACTTTCATTACATTCACTTATTTTAAGGTATTCTTTCATGCACAACTACACCAACAATCCATATGGGTTATGACTTAGATCTATTTCAGATACCTATGGGTATTCTGTCTTTCTCCACGCTCCTCATTAATTGTCATATTCATCTTGTTATTCATTTATTTAAACTTGTTAACATATTCTTATTAGGGACTGATATGTATGGGTCTTGTCTTTAATACAATTATATTGTATGTTAATCAGATGACCCAATATGTACAAGACTTGACTACCCCTTCTAATTGATCAAGAACTTATCTATGATGTCAAAATAGTCTTTCTCAATTTTGGTGATCAAACCTACATGGAATGGTCACACAATCAAGGTATTGAATTTTTTTTTTCACCTTCAACCCATGTGATGCAATACTCTATCTTATGCCTATTAGGTGTCTTGAGAATGTAACTTTCTTTTCTCCCATTTCTCTATTTGTCTGAATAAGAAACATTTCTTGTATTATGTGGGCCACTTTGGTTACCTACATTATGTAATGTTGATGTCATGTTTTACTCTCTTAAATTACCTTATCATATGTGTATGTCACTTGTAGCCAACTTCCTATTAGGTTTGACTTTATGACTTGTATAGCTTCTTCCTTTGGTGTTTACTTTAGAAAAAAAACCTTGCTTGATCCCTTTCTAAGTAGTCATGTGTCCTCATTAACTCCTTTTCTTATATATGAGATGATTTTTGTTTTCTTCATTTCCTTTC